>PITA01030097.1:0-16990 GCA_004023965.1 Spilogale gracilis | reverse complement strand
AAATTTACAGAGGTAATCTATAGAAACATGAACTTCACAGGCAACATGATGTCAATACAAACGTATCTATCAATAATCACTCTCAATGTGAATGGCCTAAATGCTCCAATAAAAAGGCACAGGGTTGCAGACTGGATAAAACGACAGGACCCATCCATATGCTGTTTACAAGAGACACATTTTGAATCTAAAGACACTTCCAGGTTGAAAGTGAGGGCATGGAGGATCATCTTTCATGCCAATGGACCCCAAAAGAAAGCTGGGGTAGCAATTCTCTTATCAGGCACATTGGATTTTAATCTAAAGACTGTAGTCAGAGACACAGAAGGACACTACATCATTCTCAAAGGGTCTGTACACCAAGAATATCTAACAATTGTAAATATGCCTCCAACATGGGAGCAGCCAACTACATAAGCCAACTTTTAAGCAAAATAAAGTCATATTGATATAAATACATTAATTGTAGGAGATCTTAACACACCACTCAACAATGGACAGATCATCTAAACAGAAAATCAACAAAGAAACAAGAGCCTTGAATGACACATTGGACCAGATGGATCTCATAGATATATTCAGAACATTCCACCCTAAAACAGCAGAATACTCATTCTTCTCAAGTGCACATGGAACTTTCTCCAGAATAGACCACATACTAGGTCACAAATCAGGGCTCAACCGATACCAGAAGATTGAGATTATTTCCTGCATATTCTCTGACCACAATGCCATGAAACTGGAACTCAGCCACAATAAAAAGTTCAGAAGAAAATCAAACACTTGGAAGCTAAAGACAATCCTGCTCAAGAATCTGTGGATCAACCAGGAAATCAAAGAACTGAAACACTTCATGGAAACCAATGAGAATGAAGATACATTGATCCAAAACCTATGAGATACAGCAAAGGCAGACCTAAGAGGGAAATATATAGCCATCCAAGCCTCACGCAAAAAAATTGAAAAATCCTGAATACACCAACTCTCATTACACCTTAAAGAACTGGAAAATCAACAACAAATTAAACCAACCCCCCACACAAGACAGGAAATAATTAGGATTAGAGCAGAGATGAATGAATCAGAAACTAGAGATACAGTAGAACACATCAACAAAACTAGAAGCTGGTTCTTTGAAAGAATCAATAAGATCGATAAATCATTGGCCAAACTAATCCAAAGAAAAGGGAGAAGACCCAAATTAATAAAATTATGAATGAAAGGGGAGAGATCACGACTAACACCAAGGAAATAGAAACAATCATCAGAAATTACTATCAACAATTATATGCCAATAAGTGTAACAACCTAGAAGATATGGATACATTCCTAGAAACCTATAAACTTCCAAGACTGAAACAGGAAGACATTGACAATTTGAATAGACCTATATCTAGTAACACAATTGAAGCAGTGATCAAAAACCTCCCCCAAAACAAGAGTCCAGGACCAGACGGATTCCTTGGGGAATTCTACCAAACATTCAAAGAAGAAATAACACCTATTCTCCTGAAGCTCTTTCAAAAAATAGAAACGGAAGGAAAACTTCCAGACTCTTTCTATGAAGCCAGCATTACTCTAATCCCCAAACAGACAAAGACCCCATCAAAAAGGACAACTTCAGACCAATATCTCTGATGAATATGGATGCCTGGATGCGAAGATTCTCAACAAGATCCTTGCTAACAGGATCCAACAATACATTAAAAAGATTATCCACCATAACCAGGTGGGATTTATCCCAGGAATTGCAAACCAATCAACGTGATAGAACAAATCAATAAGAGAAGATAAAAGAACCACATGGTACTCTCAATTGATGCAGAAAAGGCATTTGACAAAATACAACATCCGTTCCTGATCAAAACTCTTCAAAGTGTAGGGATAGAGGAAACATTTCTCAACCTCATAAAATCTATCTATGAAAAACCCACAGCGAATATGATTCTCAATGGGGAAAAACTGACAGTTTTCCCTCTGAGATCAGGAAGAAGACAAGGATGCCCACTTTTATGTTTTTGAGAAGCAAGTGAAATGGCCAGTTCCAGAAGTGGGAAGGAGATGGAAATGGAGGTACAAAGTCAACAGAGATAGAAATAACCAGTGTTAGTGAGGCTGTGGAGAAAAGGGAACTTTTGTGTACCATGGGAATGTAAATTGGTGCAGTCACTACAGAAAACAGTATGGAGGTTCCTCAAAAAATTAAAAAGAGACCATATGATCTAGCAATTGAATTTCTGGGTATTTACCTGAAGAAAATGAAAAAAAAAAAAAAAGATGCACCCCTGTCTTTGTTGTAGCATTATTTGCAATAGCCAAGATGTGGAAGTAACCCAAGTGACCTTCAGATTGAAAAAGTCAGTAGATGAATGGATAAAGATGTGTATACACATACAATGGAATTCTGTGCAACCATAACAATGGTGATACCTTGCCATTTGTGACAACATAGATGGACCTAGAAGGTTATTAGGCTAAGTGAAATAAGTCAGAAAGACAGATGCCGTATGATTTCACTTATATATGGAATCTAAAAAACCGAAACAGACAAATACAGAGAACAAACTCGCAGTTGCCAGAGGGGAGGGGTTGCACTTATGGACGAATTATGTGAAAAGATTAAGAGGTACAAATTTCCAGTTATAAGTTAGGGATGACAAATATAGCATAGGGAATATAGACATATTGCAACAATTTCATATTATGACTTATAATTTCATATTATACTTATGATGAGATACACTTATGAGCATTTCATAATGTAATAGTTGGATCACTCATTTTACACCTGAAACTGTGTATGCCAACTGTACTTCAGTTAAAAATTTAAAAAGAAACAAGAACAGAAATAGTTTGGAATAGTCTTAGAATGGGAAAGAGAATGGGCTAGACACTTGGACACTATAGACTTAAGAGTGGTATCCATTTCTCTGTGGGGTTTTTTGGCAGTGCTCAGCGGTAAAGCCTACTTATTCAAGGTTGGGTTTTTGTAAAGTTGGTGCAACAGAAGAATGATAGGAATAACTTCTTGAGAATGCTGGCAAGTAGTTGACACAAAGTTCAGCTGTCATCACACTCCTGAAATTACTCTTGCTGAAGTCGAAGTGTGCACATAATTGTCAGGTTCTGTGGACCTGACTTGCAACTTCAACATCTGCTTTTGACACCGTCTCTTCCATTCCTTGGTTTTTGTGACGACACATTTCTTTTTCTGACTTCTTCAGGAACTCCTCTTCTCTCTGCCCTGAAATGTACATGTAGGTGTAACTTTTGCTTGGTTGGCTGCCTTTTGCAGCCACTTGACCCACTTTCCTTGTTATACTCAACTACTCCGTTAGAATGTAAGTTCCATGAGCGCTAAGATCTTTGATTCTTTTGTTAACCACACTACTGTAAATGTCTAGAATAGTTTTACTTTTTTTTTTTTTTTAAGATTTTATTTATTTGACAGAGAGAAACATAGCTGGAAAGGAAACACAAGCAGGGGGAGTGAGAGAGAGAGAAGCAGGCTTCCCGCCGAGCAGGGAGCCCGATGCAGGGCTCTATTCCAGGACTCCGGGATCATGACCTGAGCCGAAGGCGTCACTTAACAGCTGAGCCACCCAGGCGCCCCTAGATTAGTTTTACTTTTAACCTATGCCATTATATTTGAAGTGAGTTTCTTGTAGACAGCCTATGGTTCATGTTTTTTTGTTGTTTGGTTTTGTTTTTTGTTTTTGTTTGTTTGTTTTTTTGGTAGAGCCTTTATGGAGCTATAATTCACATACAATTTCGTTTGCAAAGGCTGCTATAAAACTCGTAAGGTGTCAGCACGGTAGGTTCCCTCTAAGGGCTTTGAGGAAGATCTATTCCAGGCCTCTCTGGCTTGAAGGTGGTCGTCTTCACCCTGTGTCACTTCACATTGTCTTCTTTCCATGCTGTCTCTGTTCAAGTTTCCCCTTTTAGTAAGGACACTGTTTATATTGGATTAGGGCCCACCATAATGATCTCATTCTATTTTGATTGCTTCTAAAGATTCTATCTCCAAATAAGGACAGATTTTGGTGTTAGGACTCCAACATAACTTTTTTTGTGTGGGACACAATTTACCCTGTAACACACATGCAATTCATTCATTCAAAGTGTACAATTAGTATATTCACCGAGTTGTGTAACCATCACAACTCTTTAGAATATTATCATCACCCCCCAAAAGAAACTCTGTACCCATTAGCAATCAACCACCCTGGGTGAAGAAGTCTAGGCTTACCATTCAAACTTTGCTGATGGGTAGGGATGGAACTCGGAGTTTTTCTGTAGTGTTTGACTAGAGTGGTTATTGTCTAAAGTATAAAAAACACTAAGATATCAAAGTGTTTTCTTTTTTTAGTTAAAAGGCTACATAGCAAGTGTTGGCTAATAGAGATCTCTAAGGAAAGAGCTTCTGCAAATTGCTAGAAGTACTTTTAAGAAACACAGTTAAAAATGGTCGTTAATCTCAGATTGCGTGAGAGGATTCTTTTAATCTCTCCATATGGCCTTTCTTCTTTCTTTTCTTTCTTTTTTTTTGCAAAGTTCTTTAAATTTTAGTGAACCCCATGTTGATTACAGACTGGGAATAGCTAGGTAGCCTTGATGTGGTTTTGTCATGCCCTTCTCCCTGGCGGCCATGGCAGATCAGTATCAGAGATGGATTGCGCAGGTGGAGGAGGTGGAGAAAGCAGTAGGTGTATATCTTTTCTGAAGAGAAGTAATACGCATTATTAAAAAAATCTGAAAATATGATTAGGGGATATTTCATTCAGAGAGAATCCTATTTTTAGCCTCATTTGTTTTCTTTCAATTTGCTGCCAATTTGTTAACATGAAAGCTTCATTAATAGGCATCTCAAGAGATGAGAATTGTTTGAGACTTGTTGTTTTTTTTTTTTAAGATTTTATTTATTTGACAGAGAGAAACACAGCCTGAGAGGGAACACAAGCAGGGGGAGTGAGAGGGAGAAGCAAGCTTCCCGCCGAGCAGGGAGCCCAATGTGGGACTTGATCCCAGGTCTCCGGGATCATGACCTGAGCTGAAGGCAGTTGCTCAACCAACTGAGCCACCCAGACGCCCCAGAGACTTAATTGTTTCTTAAATCATATTCTTGTACCTCTCATCGGAGAAAGGACAAAAAGTCTAGCAAGAGCTCTAGCCACTGGGTTTGCTGATGTGGAAGGCATCAGGGACACTCACAAAAGCAGTTTCAGAATAGTGGGGGGAACAAGAGCCTGACTTGTAGGGGTTCATGAGGCAGTGGGGGAGAGGAAGTGATGGCAGTGTTCCCGACCACTTTCACAAGAGCACAATAATTTTTATTTTATTTATTAAAGACTTTATTATTTATTTGAGAGAGTGAGAGAGAGCATGATAGGGGAGAAGGTCAAAGGGAGAAGCAGACTCCTCGTGGAGCTGGGAGCCCAGTGCGGGACTCATTCTGGGACTCCAGGATCATGACCCGAGCTGAGAGCAGTTGCTTAACCAACTGAGCCACCTAAGAACCATTTTATTTTATTTTTATTTTTTATTCTGTTATGTTATTCATCATAAAATAATCATTAGTTTTTGATACGGTGTTCCAAGATTCATTGTTTATGTATAACACCCAGTGCTCCATGCAATACATGCCCTCCTCAATACCCACCACCAGGCTCACCTATCCCCCCACCTCGTCCCCTCTAAAACCCTCAGTTTGTCTCTCAGAGTCACAGTCTCTCATGGTTCGACTCCCTCTCTGATTTGCCCCAATTCACTTTTTCTTTCCTTCTCCTAATATCCTCCATGCTATTCCTTATGTTCCACAAATAAGTGAAACCATATGATAATTGACTTTCTCTGCTTGACTTATTTCACTCAGCATAATCTTCTCCAGTCCTGTCCATGTTGATACAAAAGTTGGGGATTCATCCTTCCTCATGGCCTAGTAATATTCCATCGTGTATATGGACCACATCATCTTTATCCATTTAGTCTGTTGAAGGGCATCTCAACTCCTTCCACAGTTTAGCAATTGGGGCCATTGCTGAGTGCAGCGATTTTTAATGCTGAAGCCTGAGGTATGTTCGCAGCAGGGGTGCAGAGGTTGGAGTGGAAAGGGCAAGAGCTTTAAAGAAGAGAATATCAAGGAACTGCGAGGCCATGGTTGGAAGGGCCATCCCTGCAGATTCTGAGGTCACCAGGGGCTGGCTTCAGGAAGTGTGGTGAGTGACCTGCAGGCCTGTAGATGCACCAAGGAGGGGTGGTGTCATCTGATCACAGGAGCTGGAGCTTTTCAGGGAGGTGATAGGGTGAATCATCTGGTAATTGGTCCATTCACTGGAGGGAAGAGTAAGAGAAAGTATATCCACTTGAGAGGGTTGCAGGGTAAGCAGTGTCCCCAGGGGGGAGCCAGGGTTCGGCTAGGTCAGTTTCAGAGTATGGATGAGAATATGGGGGATTTTGTTGAATGAGGGATGGAGTTGCAGAGGACACACTGGAAGGGTTAAGGGTTGAGAAATAAAGGGGGATATTAGATTGGGGAATATTCAGGGCCTTATGGGATGAGAGTCTAAGTGGATGTGGGATTCTCTGGCTTCATGTAAGGACATATTAGCAAGGATGAGGGCATGATGTTATTTTTCCTGCTAGTCTTGTGTAGCTTGAAAAAATAATTAAAATAACAACTTTATTGAAATACAATTCATATGCAGTTTACCCATTTAAAGTGTATGACTTATTGGTTTCTAGTATATTCAGAGTTGTGTGACCATGACTATGATCAGTTTCATATTATCTTCACCCCCCAAAAGAAACTCTGTACTCATTAGCAGTCACCCATCCCCACCTACCCATCACATCCTCCCAGCACTAGGCAAGGACTAATCTGTTTTCTTTCTATGTATTTGCCTATTCTGGCCACATATTTTATGACTTTTGTGACCAACTTCTTTCAGTTAGTACCCAATATTCTAAAACTTCCTGTTGTAGCATATACAACAGTACTTCTTGGCTGAATAATCCATTGTGTGGATGTATCATACTATGTTCATCTGTCCTCCAGCTGGTCAGCATTTGGATTGTTTACATCTTTGGCTATTATGAATAATGATACTATGAATATTTGTGTATAAGTAGTAATGCGGGCATATATTTTTGCTTCTTTTAGGTATAGACATAGGAGAGGAATTCCTGGGTCATATCGTTACTCCAATTTTAACATTTTGAGGAGCTACCAAACTTTTCCAAAGTGGCTACACCATCTTGGGTTCCCTCCAACCAAAGAAATCTGGGCTCTGATTTCTTGTCCTCACCAACATTTGTTTTTGTCTATTATTTGGTTTTTAATTATAGCCTTCCTAGTAGGTATGATAGGTTACCTGATTATGGTTTTGAGTACATTTCTCTAATTTTGTTGACCATCTTTCACATGCTGATTGCTTATTTGTATATTTCTTTTTTTTAAGATTTTATTTATTTGACAGAAAGAAACACAGCCAGAGAGGGGACACAAGCAGGGGGAGTGAGAGAGGGAGAAGCAGGCTTCCCGCCAAGCAAGGAGTCTGCTGTGGGGCTTGATTCCCAGACTCCAGGATGATGACCTGAGCCAAAGACAGAGGCTTAATGACCTAGCTACCCAGGCGCCCCTGTATATCTTCTTTGGAGAAATATCTGTTCAGATCCTTTGCCCATTTTTTTTTAAAGACTTTTTAGGGCAGCTTTAGGGTCACAAGAAAATTAAAGGGAAGGTACATAGATTCCTCATATAAGCCCTGTCCTCACAACATACACAGCCTCCCCCATGATGAACATCTTCCTTCAAAGTGGAACGTTTGTTAACAGTTTATGAACCTACATTGAGACATCATAATCACCCACAGTCTATAGCTTACATTAGTGTTCCCTTTTGGTGGTGTATATTAGATGGGTTTGGAAAAGCATATAAGGGTATGTATTCATTATTGCAGTATCATGCAGAGTATTTTCACTCCCCTAGAAATTCTCTCTACTTTCCCTATTTATCTCTCTCCCCCAGCCCTATCCCTGGCAAGATCCCTGATCTTTTTTACTGTCTCCATAGTTTGCCTTTTTTAGAATGTCATATAGTTTCAAGCCATTCAATATGTTGCTTTTTCAGATTGACTTCTTTCACTTAGTAATATGCATTTAAGGTTCCTTTACTTCATGGTAAGAGTTCACTTCTGTTCACTTCTGTAAGCAACTGTCAGACAGACTTCCAAAGCGCTCACACCATTTTGCATTCTCACCAGTAGTGAATTTGAGTTCCCATGTTTTCTCCATCTTTGTCAGTGTTTGGCATAGTCAGTATTTTGGGTTTTAGCCATTTTAATACCTATATAACAGTATCTCATTGTTTTAATTCCCAATTCCCTAGTGTTGTGTGATGTTAAGTATCATTTCATATGCTTATTTGCCATCTGTATAACTTCTCTGGTGAGATGTGAGTTCAGATCCTTTGCCCATTTTTTAATTGGGTTGTTCATTTTCTTATTATTGAATTTTAAGAGTTCTTGGTTCTGGAAACCAGTCCTTTATCAAATATATGTTTTGCAAATATCTTTTCTGAGTCCGTGGCTTATCTTCTCTTCTTTACAGTGTCCTTTGCAGAGCAGAAGTTTTTAATTTTAATGAAGTCCAGCACAGTCATTTTTTTCTTTCATGGATTGTGGTTTTTGTGTTGTATCTAAGAAGTCATTGCCCAACCTAGTGTCATCTAGATTTTCTCCTATGTTACCTCTATGAGATTTACACCTTACATTTCACATTTAGATCTGTGATTCATTTTGAGGTGACTTTTGTGAAGGGTATAAGGCTTCTGTCTGGATGTTTTTTTTCCCACGTGGATGTCTACTTTAGTGCCATTTACTGAAAAATTATCTCCTCCATTGAATTGCCTTTACTCCTTTGCCAAAGATCAGTTGACTGTATTTGTGTGGGTCTGCCTCTAGGCTCCTTATTCTCTTCCATTGATCTATGTACCTATTCTTTTGCCAATACCACACTGTCTTGGGTACTGTAGATTTATATTAGGACTTGAAGTCAGGTAGTGTCTTTGTTCTTCAATCTTGTGTTGGTTATTCTGGGTCTTCTGCCTCTGTATATAAGCTTTAGAATCAGTTTGTCCATATCTACAGAATAACTTATTGGGATTTATATAAATCAGTAAACGAATATATATATCATGTTGGAAAAAACATCTTGAATCTTAACGTCTTGACATCTTAACAATATTAAGTATTCAGACCCATAAATATGGGATATCTATACATTTATTTATCTTTGATTTCTTTTATCAGGGTTTTGTAGTTTTCCTTACATAGATTTATACATAATTTGTTAAGTTTATACCTATTTCCTTGTTTTCCTTTGGTGTTAATGGTATTGCATTTTTATTTCAAATCCCAATTATTCACTTTTGCTGTATAAGAAAGCAATTAACTTCATCCTCATCGCCTGCAACCTTCCTTAATCACTTATTCGCTCCAGGAGGTTTTTTGTCCATTATTTTGGATTTTCTACACAATCATGTAATCTGCAAACAAAGTTGTATTTCTTCCCAGTCTGTACAGCTCTTACTGCATTAACTAGAACTTCCAGAATGATACTGAATCAGAGTGTAAGAGGTGACATCCCTGCTTTGTTCCTGATCTTAGTGGAAAGATTGAGTTTTTCTTCACTAAGTACGGTGTTAACTATGTTTTAAGTTAATGTTCTTTATCAAGTTGAGGAAGTCGTCTCTTCCTAGTTTGCTGAGCATTTTTATCATGAATGGGTCTTGGATTTAGTGAAATGCTTTGTCTGCATCTATGGATGTGATCATGTGTTTTTCTTCTTCGGCCTGTTGATGTAATGGGTTATGTTACTTGATTTTTGAATGTCAAGACAGCCTTGCATACCTCAGTAAATTGTACTTGGTCATCGTGTATAATTCTTGTTATACGTTGTTGGATATGATTTGCCAACATTTTGTTGAGATTTTTGCAGCTTAGTTCATGAGAAATATTGGTCTGTAGTTTTCTTGTAATGTCTGGTTTTGGCATTAGGGTGATGCTGGCCTCCTAGAATTAGTTAAGAAGTACTTCCTCTGTGTCTGTGGTTTTTGTTTTTATTTTTGCTTTTGTTTTTGTTTTTGTTTTTTTTGGGGAAGCATTTATAGAGAATTGGTATCATTTCATACTTAGGTTTGGTAGAATTCAGTGAACCTCCCTGGTACTTTCTGTTTTGGGAGGCTGAATAATTATCAACTCCATTTCTTTAGTAGATACAGGCTTATCCAGATTATTTATTTCTCCTTGTGTGAATTTTGGTAGTTAGGAATTGGCTCCTTTCATGTAAGTTATTAGATTTGTGGGCATGGAATTGGGCAGAGTGCCCTTTATTATCCTTTAATGTACATAGTATCAAAAATGTCCATCTTTCATTTCTGATATGAGCTATTTGTATCTTCTCTCCTTTTTTCTTAATTAGCCTGGCTTCAGGTTTATCAATTTAACTGATTTGGGGTGGGGGAGGAAGGGGAGCTGTGTTCATTGGTTTTTCTCTGCTGATTTCCTGTTTTCAGTTGCATTGATTTCTTTAATTTTTATTATTTCACTTTTTCTACTCACTATGGATTTAATTTGTTCCTCTTTTTCTAGTTTTCTAAAGTGGAAGCTTAGATGATTGATTTTAGATATTTCCTCTTTTCTAATATATACATTCAGTGGTATAAATTTTCCTCCAGCAGTTCTTGCTATATTCCATAAATTTTAATAAGTGGCATTTTCATTTTCATTTAGCTAACAATATTTAAAAAATTTCCTTGAGGCAGTTTTGGCTTACATGTTATTTGGAAGTATGCTATCTAGTCTCCAAGCATTTGGGGGGGGGGGTCTCTGCATCCTCTCTTATTGCTTTCTAATTTAATTCTCTTATGGTCTGAGAGCGTATTATATGTTTTCTGTTCTTTTAAACTTGCTAGGGTGTGGCTACTTAAACTGGCTAACTTACCCAGAATGTGGTCACTCTTGATGCGTCTGTTGGGTTTGAGAAGAGTGTTGTCAGATGAGGTGTTCTATAGATGCCCCTCAGATCTGGTGGATGGTGCTATGCAGTTCCTTACATCCTGATTTTGTGCCTGCTGGATCTGCCTGTAATGGTAAGTGTTGAAATTCCCAACTGTGTGGTGGATGTATCCATCTCTCCTTGGTGTTCTATCTGGTTTTGCCTCAAGTATTTTGACTTACTATTAGGTGCAGACACATTAAGGACTGCTCTGTCTCCTTGAAGAAATGACTGCAGTGTCCCTGATAGCTTTCCTGCTTCTGAAGTCTGCTTTGCCTGAAATTAATAGAGCTAGCTATCTTTCTTTGATTACTGTTAGCATGGTACATCTTTCTCCCTTTTTGTTATCTGTGTCTTTATGTTTAAAGTGGGTTTCTGGAAACAATATAGTTTGGTCTTGCTTTTTTTTTTTTTCCTTCCCTGCTCGGGTAGTGTGTCTTTTAATTGGTACATTTACGCCATTAACACTTAAAGGGATTTTGATATAGGTGGGTCAAAACATGCCATGTTTTTTTCTGCTTTCTGTTTGTTGCCCATCTTATTCTGATTTCCCCCCCTCTTTTCTGCGTTTTATATTCCTTTTTATTTTTATTTTTTTGCAGTATGTCAGTTCTACCTTTTTTAAATTATTATTATTTTTATTTATTTATTTATGTATGTATGTATTTATTTTAGTGATTGCTCATGACCGTGCAATATACATTTACAGCTAACCCCTGTCATGTCCCAAGTAGTGTGGTCCTGCAGCACAGGCAATGTAATTGTCTTATACTGAGTGTTCCCGATTCCTTCTTCCATCTCTTACGATACTGCTGTCCTTTAGTGAACTTATCTGTAGCTATAATCACCGAATATTTTATTGCTTTTATTATTTTGAACAAACGGTTCAAATAAGAATAAGAAAATGAAAAGATTTTTATTTTACCTTCGTGTAGTCATCCTCTCATACTCCTCCTTTAAGCAGACCCGAGTTCCTGACCTCTATCATTTTCCTTCTTCAGAAGAATCTCTTTTAACATTTCTTTCTAAACAAGTCTGCGGTTAACAAATTTCCTTTATTTTTGTTTATTTGAGAGTGTTTTGCCTTCACTTTTGAAGGTTAATTTGGCTAGTGACATAATTCTAGGTTGGCAGGTCTTTTTTTCCTACCACTTTAAATATTTTACTCCACTCTCTTTTTGCCTATGTGGTTCCTAAAGAGAAGTCCAATGTAATTCTTATCATGGCTCCTCTGTAGGTAAGACATTTTCTTCCTTTGGCTTTTTGTGAGATTTTCTGTCTCTTTGATATTCTGCAGTTTGAATATGATATGCTTGGTGTAGTTTTTTTTTTTTTTTTAATATTTATCCTGCCTGGTGTTCTCAGAGCTTCCTGAATCTGATTTGGTGTCAGTGGAAAATTCTTTGTGATTATTGTTTCAAATATTTCTTTGGTTCCTTTCTCTTTTTCTTTATACTCTGGTATTCCTACCAAGTGTATGTTATACCTTTATAACTGCCCCACAGTTTTTGAATATCCTCTTCTCTCTCTCTTTTCATTTTTTTTTCCTTTCCATTTCCATTTTGGAGGTTTTTATTAACATTTCTTCGAGCTCTCTGATTCTTTACTCAGCCATGTCCAGTGTGCTGATGAGCCCATCAAGGGCATTATTTTTGTGACGGCATTTTTTATTCTTAGCATTTGTTTTTGATTCATTCTTAGACGTTTTTCTGGTGTTATCTATCTGTCCTTGCAATGTGTCCCATTTTTTTCATTGGAGCCCTTACCTTATCAATCATAAGTTGTTTTAAATCCCCGTCTGGTGATTTCAGTATCTCTGCCATATGTGAGTCTGGCTCTGGTGCTTGCTCCGGCTCTTCCAACTGTGTTCTGGGTTTCTGAGTACGCCTTATGATTTTTTTGTTGAAAGTCAGACATGATATCCTGGGTGACAGGGGCCCACCGTTGGTTCCTGTGATGGTTTCTGCGTTGGGGCTCCTACTCTGCTTGCGTGTGAGTCTCTGTGTCTGCCTGCCCATCTCTCCAGTTTGGGGGGCAGAAGTTTACACCGTGATGCTAGTTCTCTGCTGGATCTAGAAGGGTTGTTGGTTTTCAGTTTGAGCTTTCTTCCTGTTGCTAGGGTGGGAGTGACACCTTCCACGCTCCTTTCATGATAGACTGGACTCTTCAACGTTTAAAGGGGACTCTTGGCTTCCTCCTGCATTCCTCCCACTCCTTGCCCTGTGGCCTGAAACAGAGGGCTCATCTGACTTGTTTCCCCATCTCTCTCAGTCTCTCAGATTGCTTTCCTTTGTGGTCCTACATCCAGTGTCTTGGAGAACTATTTTTTCACACTTTTTTTCATTGTTTCAATTGTTTTCATTGTTTCAATGAAAAAAAGTAGAGGGCTAAATATGACTCCTGTTTAGTAGAGGGCTAAATATGACTCCTGTTATTCCGTCTTGGCTTCAAGCAGAAGCATCAGGTTTTATTTTCAATAATAATATTTAATGCCAGTTTTCCTCCCAAACACTCTCTATTTATAGCTTTATTTCTTTGGCATGTCTACTACATTAAGTGAATAAGTTGATAGGTAAAGTCCCCCTCAGCTCTCCCCCCAGGAGAGCTGTATAGCTAAAGCAAATGTGGCCACATTTCCCTTGGTCATGCCAGTCTCCCAGCTGTCCCAAACTCTTTTCCTCACTGGTTGCACCTCTTCTTGTCCAGAATGTGAGAACCCATAGCATTTTCTCTCCCATGCCTTAACTCGAAGTCAGCCCCCTTTCTTTCATGCCATCAAATGATAGCTTGACTCAAAGCATCCCCACTCATGTCTTCAGTTAAAGAAGTAAAGCCCTAGCAATAGGGTTAGGTCCTTAAAGGCATTTTATTGTAATGGGAGAAGACATGGTAAAAATAGCATTCTAACTTAAATATAATGTAGAGTAGTATTTCCCACATTGTTATTTCATCTGAACCTCATAATAACTTTGTATTACAAGTTGGAATCTGTGCACATACTACTTATTTTAAAAGATAAAAAAGAACTTTGATCTAAAATGTGTGGAACATGAATCAATACTGGTTTCTCAGTGATTTATATAATGATTTGAAGAGACTGTATGTTTTCAGAGCTGATGAGCTGTCTCATTCATAGCAGTTGTGTGTTGAGGGTACAGAAGCCTAGATTTTTAGTTCTTGAGGAAAATGTCCTGTCTCAGCAGGTAATTACATGGTCTGGCTGTATGCCCCCAGGGGGGCAGGAATGGTCATGCTGCATGTATGTCTTTTTCTTACCTGGACTGTTGTAATTGTAGGACACATGTCCTGGCCTCCCTAGCACTGTTTCTCATAGCAACAAATTTGTCTTTTTAAAACACAGATTGAATCGTGTAATTGCTCTGCTTACAACCCTTCAGTGTTTTCTCACCTCACTCAGGTTAAAATACAAATGTTTTTACCATGACGTACAAGTCTCTCCATTAGTGATTCTAAACTTTCCCTTGTGACCACAGTAAGAAATATATTTTACATTATGTCTTATTATACATACTTTGTATATACACATATTTTTTTAAGTGGGTTCCATGCCCAGCATAGAGCCCACTGAGGAGCTTGAACTCATAACCTTGAGATTAAGATCTGAGCTGAGATCAAGAGTCAGATGCTCAGCTGACTGAGCCACCCAGGTGCCCTCTACACATATTTTTTTAAAGGAAAGTTTTGAGAGGAGTGCCTGAGTGGCTCACCTATTTTAAGTGTCTGCCTTTGGCTCAGGTCATGATCTCCAGTCTTGGAATTGAGTCCCACATCGGGTTCCCCCTCCTCTGTGGGGAATGTGCTTCTCCCTCTCCCTCTGCCCACTGTTCCCCTGGCTTGTGCTCACTCTCTCTCTCTGTCAAGTAAATAAATAAAATCCTTTTAAAAAGAAAGAAAAAAGTTTTGGGAAACAATATTTATCCTTATGTATCTAAGAAGCATATATGACTTTATTAACTGAATACATCATGACTGGTCATCTGGTGATTTCAGTATACTTTTCATCTATGTAAGTTCAATTAGAGTCTAATTTTAGTCTTTTCCAAGTTGCTATTTGATTTTTAAGCAAATGGAATGAAGTTACAATAACTTACTGTCCTTATCAGCAAATTCTAACATCTGGGTGTGCTCTGGTTGTTTTTGATTGATATCAGTCTCATTAATTAATAATAATTCTCATTATTGGTTATGTTTCCTGCTTCTTGGTATGCCTAGTAATCTTTGTTTATATGCTTGACATTGTAAATTTACCTTGTAAAGTGCTGAATATATTTGTATTCCTATGAATATAGTTGAGCATTGCTCTGGGATATGGTTTTGTTATTTGGAAACATTTGATCCTTTTAGGTCTCTTGCTTTTATGATTTGTTATATACGTCCGGAATAGGGCTCTTTCTAGAGCTAATTATTCCCTACTACTGAGGCAAGATCTCCCTGGTTATTATACCCAGTGCCCCTTGAATGATGAGATTTTACACTCTGGCTTTTGGGGATAGGTACTGTTCCTGGCCTTGTGTGAGTGCTAAGCATTGTTCCCCCTAATTCTTCCAGGTAGTTCTTTCCCCAACCTCACATAATTTCCTCACATGCACTTATTGATAACCACTGGTATGAATTTCCGAGGGGTGCCTCTCTGTTTAGCAGCTGGGCTCTGGCACTCTGTCTTGCAGATCTCACTACCTTGGCCTCTCTGGGTTCTTGGCTCCATTTCCTTAATCCAGGAGGGCTCCACTGGGCTCTCCTGGGTTCTCTGTGCTGCAGCTTAGAATCTCTCGAGGCAGTAGGGCACACCCACTTGCCTCCTTGCTCCTGAGGATCACTGTCCTTTGCCGCGTGATGTCCAGTGTCTTAGAAGCTATTGTTTTACATATTTTTGGATATTTTGATTATTGCAGGCATAAGGATAAATCCAGTCCCTTCTTGAGCAGAAGGGAAGTCACTACGTTTTTTTTTTTTGTTTGTTTGTTTTTTAATGTTTCGGATTTCTCTCCTGAAACGTAATAAGTAAGTAAGAGTTTGTGACAGAAAAATGAGATATAATACCATCTCTATTTTTATTTTATTCAGACCATTGTCATAAAAACATTCACATTCTTAATGTTAGGAAAGCTAATAGAGTGATAACTTTTAAGGCTTGTTTTCGATTTGAAAAATGCTCTCCTTGGTAGTGTTCTTTGTAAAAAATGAAATCATAATTGAACAACTGTGAGAATATTGACATGTTTACCAACAGTGGATTATAGTAGCAAGAATGGATTGTGTTAATATAAAATTCAAATAATACAGGAATAACCCTACCTGTGCCATAAAATCAAATGGAACACCATTCTACAAAAGAGGAAATGACCTACCTATTCCTTCCCTTCCATCTATTTGTCACCGGCCCCTCACCGTTTTTCCTATACTCTTTTGGTTAGCCATGGTGTTTATTGAGACATGTCTCATTTCTGTAGAGAGTCCATGGACTCTCTCACTTAGGTACTTTCCATTTTTTTAAATATTTTATTTATTTGAGAGTGTGAGAGAGAGACCACAGGAGCAGGGGCAGAGAGAAAGGCAGGCTCTTTGCTGAGCAGGGAGCCCAATGCAGGGCTCAAGCCCAGGACTCTGGGATCATGACCTGAGCTGAAAGCAGACGCTTAACCAACTGAGCCACCCAGGCACCCCAGGTACTTTCTATTCTAATATCCATTTCAATAGGTATTTCCGATATTTCTATTTTTTTTTTTTAAAGATTTTATTTATTTGACAGCGAGAAACACAGCGAGAGAGGGAACACAAGCAAGGGGAGTGAGAGAGGGAGAAGCAGGCTTCCCGCCGAGCAGGGAGCCCGATGTGGGACTCGATCCCGGGTCTCCGGGATCATGACCTGAGCCGAAGGCAGTCGCTTAACCAACTGAGCCACCCAGGCGTCCCA
>PITA01030096.1:0-16970 GCA_004023965.1 Spilogale gracilis | reverse complement strand
CAGAATATTTAAAGGGAAAGTCTATTCCTGGAAATAATCTGCTCAATAGTTCAGAAGAAAAGTTTAGGAACTAGGAGGCACCCTCACTATTTGGCAAAATAACATAGGTTCTTAATCAGTCAGGAGGGCACCCGGGAGGCTCATTTAATTAAGGGTCTGCCTTAGGATCAGGTCAGGATCTCAGGGTTCTGGGATGGAGCCCTGGGTCACACTCCCCACTCAGTGGGGAGTCTGCTTGTTTTTCTCCCTTTGTCCCTCCTCCCGCTAGTGCTCCCTCGCTCCCAAATAAATATATAAATAAAATCTTCAAAAATTAATTAATAGGAAGGGAAAAATGACTAGCACAATAACACCAAGAAATCCTTTGAGACTAAAGAGGTTGCCTTAAATATTCTCTACTCAGCATATCAAAGCCCAGGTTAATTTTCTATGATCATCCTTTCCCTCCCTTTATTTAATTAAGTGACAAGACATTTTAGATTTGTAAAACATACATATGTATTTAAGAAGGCTCTCCAAGTCATATCTAAATATCTTTCCTTTCACTATTGTTTGGTTTCAACCAAATTGTTTTTGTGGGTTTTTTTGTTTTCTTTTGTTTTCATAAAGAAAAACCAAAAAACAAAAAAAAAACGGAGCGCATGGGTGGCTCAGTTGGTTGAGCGACTGCTTTCGGCTCAGGTCATGATCCTGGAGAGCAGGGATGGAGTCCCACAACGGGCTCCCTGCTAGGCGGGAAGCCTGCTTCTCCCTCTCTCGCTCCCCCTGCTTGTGTTCCCTCTCTAGCTGTGTTTCTCTCTGTTAAATAAGTAAATAAAATCTTAAAAAAAAAACAAACAACTCTCCAGCAGGAATCCTTCTAAAAGAAATGGAGACTGTCTGCAGAGATCATAAAAAATTTAGTATTACCACCTTAGGAAATATCACAGGAAGGATAAAACAGAAAATACTGGCTAGCTTTTAAAAAATAACCCTTATTTATTTTTTAATATTATAATAATAAGATAATAAGGTAATAAATGTACATGATGGAAAATTCATCTGGTTTATTATAATTTTATTTCTGTTTTAGCAACAGAATATAGCAACAGATATTTAAATCTGGTAAATTTAATCATAATATAATTTATATATTAAAATTTGTTATTCGGTTTTATTGATGATAATTTTATTTATGTTTTAGCAACCTCTGGATTCTATGGTGGATAACAGTACAGTGCAGTTAGTGGTACTTTGACCTGTCACTGTTATCTTCTCCTTCCCTCTAGCTGTTATTAAATTGCCTGTGTGAGCTGATTAACTTGTTTCTTTCTTTTTTTTTTTTTTTTTTGATTTTATTTATTTGACAGAGAGAAACACAGGCAGAGAGGGAACACAAGCAGGGGGAGTGAGAGAGGGAGAAGCAGGCTTCCCCACGAGCAGGCAGCCCGATGTGGGGCTCGATCCCGGGTCTCCAGGATCATGACCTGAGCTGAAGGCAGTCGCTTAACCAACTGAGCCACCCAGGCGCCCCAGAGCTGATTAACTTGTTTCTTAAACCCAGCAGAATGTGGGTAGAAGTAAAATTTTTCACTGCAATGCTGAAAATTATGGATCTTTCCACTGCCAATGAATAGAAAAGATTAACTTTCAGAGAATTATAGACTGTGAGGCCTTAAGCAATCCCCTAGTTCCCTCTTTCATTTTATTCTGTAAATTATTTAATCAACTTTAAGCACTGAGTTTTACATTTTAAAACAATGTAAACTTACCATCTACTGTTATTTCTTTTTTTTTAAGACTTTATTTATTTGTATATGTGCTGCCAGAAGCGAGCACAAGATTTTATTTCTCTGACAGAGAGAAACACAGGTAGAGAGGGAACACAAGCAGGGAGAGTGAGAGAGGGAGAAGCAAGCTTCCCGCCAAGCAGGGAGCCCGATGTGGGGCTCGATCCTGGGACTCCAGGATCATGACCTGAGCCGAAGGCAGCCGCTTAACCAACTGAGCCACCCAGGCGCCCCCATCTACTGTTATTTCTATTTGCGCCAATATTTTGATTGTAATCACAGTATGTATATGATTTTGTGTTCTACTCTTTCCTCTTAATTTTTCATACTGCACACAATCACCATTTAGATCACTGTATTAAAATTATATTCTTCCATTATATTGATCTCTTATAATTTATTCAATGTCCCTACTATTGGTTGTTCGGGTTTTTTAAGACCATGGCTACAATCTTTATATTTAGCTTTGCAAGATATTTTACTCTTCTTTTTGATGTATTTCTTGTGATATCTGATACTTAGGAATATTTCCAGTTGTCCTCCAAATTCACAAGGACCTCTAAAGCCCAGCTAACCATAAGCGTGCTTACTGTATTTCTTTATAATGTAATATCTGGGTACAATACTAAATCTCATTATTGATTTAACTTGCTTTTTTAAATGAGTAGTAGGAACATCGACTCCCTTTTTTCAACTCTTGTCCTTTGTGTATTATCTATTTGCATTTCCCGCCCCCTACTTTTAGCATCTTGGTGCTTTACTAAAATTTACAGAAATTATTCCTATATTATAAAAGTAATGTTTTATACCTAAAATGTAGTATTAAGTATTTTACCAATTTAATATTATCCTTTTAATTCAGTAAATCCAAAATTTGGAAGAAAAAATTTCAATCATATCTGGCCACCTTTTCCTTTGTACTCCTCCCTTTTATTACTTAAATAGTTGGAAAGTCTCTTTTTTAATGTAATATTGATAATTGTTGAGCTGGGTGATGAATAAATACACAGAGGTCCGTATTACTATTCTCTCACTTGGGTATATGTTGGGAAATGTCCATAATAAAAACTTTCTTTAAAAATATCCCTTTCCTGTTGCTAGGACAATCACTTTATTTTACTTCTACTAGTTTCTCTCCCACACCTTTTCATGTTGCAGTTAAGGAAATTCTTGCCCAGGATGTTAAAGTAACTCATTTACAATATGACTCATTTTGTTTCCCACCTACTAAACTTAGCCACAACCTCTTCTTTTCTAGGCACCCCAAAATACCCAAAGGTACTGCTGTTCGGAAAGGGCCAGTATTCAGTCAAAGTTTCCTTGGCAGAGTCCAAGTAGCTGGTGCTTTATTCCTACAAACTTACTCCAACTGTCCCCCCAATATGACATGGTAAGACCAGGAGTTTACGGATAAACTTAACAGTTGGCTCTCTAAAGAAAGAAAACTCTCGGTGCCTCCATGGCTGAGTTGGTTAAGCAACTGCCTCCAGTTCATGTCATGACTTTGGAGTCCCAAGATGGAGTCCCTCATCAGGCTCTCTGCTCAGCAGGGAGTCTGCTTCTCCCTCTCACCCTCTCTTGTCCCATGCTTTCTCTCAAATAAATATCTAAAATCTTAAAAAAAAAAATAAGAAAGAAAACCATGATTTCTAGCCATTTCTCTGGCATAAGTATTTCCGACATGACTGATTTCAAATTACCAATAGGATGTCACTAAACTTAGAACCAAGAATAAGTAGGCAGTAGCATATCATTAGATTGTATTTATAGACAAAATAGACATAAGTAACCACAGAACATATATAATAATAGAAGGGTTATATATTATTTAATTAGAAAGTGATGTTACTTTAAATATGACTTATTTATAAATATCTATATTTTAATATAATTTATTTACCCCTAAGTTTACATAATAGACTTAAATCAGGTCACAGAACCCCTGAAGATTTAACAATCACTTTTTTTTTTAAAGATTTTATTTATTTATTTGTCAGAGAGAGAGCACAAGTAGGGGGAGTGGCAGACAGAGGGAGAAGCAGGCTCCCCACCAAGCAAGGAGCCTGATGTGGGACTTGATTCCAGGACCCTGGGATCATGATCTGAGCTGAAGGCTTAACTGATTGAGCCACCCAGGCGTCCCTAAAACTCATTTCTAACAGGCTGATATAAGGACGTTCCAGCACACTACTGGGAGACAGAATAGCAAAGAAATCAATATTTTTTTCAAATTGTGCTAAAATATACATAACAAATTTTACCATTTTAACCAGTTTTAAGCATATAATTCAGTGGGTTTTTTTTTAAGATTTATTTATTTATTTGAGAGAGAGAGGGAGAGCACAAGTGGGAGGGGTGGAGAGAGAGGGAGAGAAGCAGACTCCCTGCCAAGTAGGGAGCCCAACGTGGGGCTCAATCCCATGACCCTGAGACCCTGAGACCATGACCAGAGCCAAAACTAAGAGTTGGACATTCAACTCACTAAGCCACCTGGGTGCCCCAATTCAGTGGTATTAATTACATTCACAATGTCATGTAACCATCCCCACTATCCATTTCTAGAACTCTTCCATCATCCCAGATAGAAACTCTGTACCCATTCAGTAATAACTCATTTCTCCCTTATTTCAGCCCCTGCTAACCATCATTCTACTTCTCGTCTCTGGATTTGGCTAGTAGGTATCTTATATGTGGAACTGTATCGTATTTCTACTTGTGTGTCTCAATTATTTCACAACTATGTCTGCCCTGGAGGGAGGGTGTGTGGGTGTCACTCCACTCTCTCAGTTCCAAGGAATAAGCCCTCTACAGATTCACCAAAGCACAGAAAACCCAGGGAATCCAGTCTCCCCAAATCACAGCCTGGGTGGGGAGGCCCCCAGGGCAGCTATAATAGGGAGATCAAGAGAACCTGGAAAGGGGTAGAATGTGCCAGGTGCAAGATTATGTTTATCTTTTCAATAAATAGCAGACCAGTATTTCAACCTAAAAGGGATCCATACAACTCAGTGTCTATGAAGGTGTGGTTTCTAAACCAATGTCACCATAAACTAGGCACTTGTTAAAAGTGCACATTCTTGGGCACCTGGGTGGCTCAGTCAGTTGGGTGGCTGCCTTCAGCTCAGGTCATGATCCCAGGGTCCTAGGATTGGGCCCCACGTCGTGCTCCCTGCTCAGGGGGTCCCTGCTTTTCCCCTCTCCCTCTCCCTTCCGCTCTGCCTCATGTGTTCCCTCTCAATCTGTTAAATAAGTAAATAAAATCAGAAAGAAAGAAAGAGAGAAATAAAGATGCACATTCTTGGGCCCAATGCCACACCTATAAAACTCTGAGGGTAGGACCCAACAATTTAGTTTGTAAGAAGCCCTCCAGGTGATTCTGATGCATTCTCAAATTTGAAAACTATTGCTCTACAGTAATGACTCTAGATTCCAACTACTGATGCTCAAAAAGGTCCTCAAAATGCTTCATGGTCATTCCTAAGTGTAGAGTCCCATTCATGATCATACATCAAGTGAGTATAAGGCAACGGGGGGTAAAAAACAGGAAAAATTATACTAATGGGAAGAGTCATAACTTAACACATCTTAAAATATTTGTATAAATATGACTCAAGAAATGTGTTTGGCAAAGATTATTTAAATAGCAGAGTTCTTGAAACCATTCACTGCAAACATGCATTTCTCCTGGCAAACCTGACCTGTTATTTTATGATATCTGTGAAACCTGAATTCAATTCTCTTCCTGTGTATTGGCAGAGACGATCATTCCATGCTGGATACAGCAAGCTGGGAATCCAGAACACAGGCCAGATTCCAGTCTCTGCTCTGCCCTCCTGATTTAGCCCCACCTAACAGAGCCACTCTATTCCAGCACATACTTGACATAGAAATGTCTAATGCGCAGGATTTCTGAGAGGATCAGTAATAATGTCAATCCCATCATACCTTCCTTCCTCATTAACAGAACTTCCATTGAGTTTTCGTGGTCGGACTTGGAAAACCAGGAAAGTAGGACTCACCCCAGGAATAAATAATGATTGGTCTGAGGCAACTCCATTCCAATGGCAACATATGGTCTTCAAGTGGCCAAGTGACCCACTTCAGGCCAATGAGAAATAAGAACAAGCCTCCCAAGAGGCTTCAGAGGCCCCAACTTCCTTCTTTCTTCTGGCCTTGGATGATATCAGAACACCGTGCCTGTAGCTATGGCTTCAAAAGGATCCTAACTATAGTACAGACTGTAAGGCACAGGAAAAGTTCTCAAATTTTAGTGTGCAGCAAAAGCACCTGGGGAGTGTTTAGAAATACAGATTTTAGGGATGCTGTACTCTAGAATCAGTAAATCTCATGTGGGACCCAAAGATCTTACTGAATCCTCTTTCTCTCTCTCTCTCTTTCTTTCTTTCTTTCTTTCTTTCTTTCTTTCTTTCTTTCTTTCTTTCTTTCTTTTTTTAAGATTTTATTTATTCATTTGACAGAGAGAAACACAGCTAAAGAAGGAACACAAGCAGGGAGCGTGAGAGAGGAAGAAGCAGGCTTCCCACGGAGCAGGGAGCCCAATGCGGGGCTCGATCCCAGGACTCCAGGATCATGACATGAGCCGAAGGCAGTCGCTTAATGACTGAGCCACCCGGGTGCCCCTGAATCCATTTTCAATAAGCACTCCTGGTGATTCCCCTCACATACTGTTCCAGGCCCTGATTCTCACGCAGGTGGTCCCTGCATGAGACCCCAGTTTCAAAACTGCCCCTCACCAGGTGTGTAGACCTACTCATTAAGTATTGATTTTGCCTCATCAGGTACCAGGCATTGTGGTTGGAACACAGATGGAGGAAACAGTATCTTGCTATCAAAGACAGCTGGTTAGAGAAACACAGCCATCCAAAGACAAAGCAGCGGGTGCTGTTGTCAGAGTTGCAGAGTAGGAAAAGATCGACTGAGCTGCCCATCCCACCCCGCCCCAGCCGTAGCCAAATGTTCTCATTTGACTTAGGCTTCCAGTGACGCATAGGATTTCAATAGTGAAAGGTTCGCTGGCAGAGAAAGAATAGTAAAAATGAAGCCTCAGCTACGATTTGGAAATTACTTTGATTGACGTGAGGCTGGAGCTTTAAACCCTGAAGAGAGTGGTGGGAGACAAAGTTCTGGGAAGGTAATCTTCACGAATGGGTCATTCTGTGGCAGGTTGAGCTTGGACGCTGGACTCAATTTTCCAGGCCATGGGAAATCATACATGCATTCAGCACACACAGTAACACGCACATTCTGTGCTAGGCCAGGGGATGGGGGCTGTGTAGTGCCTGCCCCCAGCGGAGCTCAGAGCTGAGGGGGCGGCCCAGGCCTCGAATCAGACACAATAAGGTGTGAACATTCCTTTGACCCGAGAATCACAGAGAAAGAGAAGCACGCATACTGGGGAGGTCCCTCACTCAGATTAAGTCAAAGAGGGAAGGAGACTCTGTCGGCGCTGAACCTTGAAGGGAAATAGGGAGTCTTGTTTCTCCAAGGCTCAGTCCCTGCCTTGATTAATTTCCTGGTTCCCAGCACTTCCATTTTATTACAACAAAACATGTATTAGAGAAATGCGCTAAGCACTAGAACAGATGCAAAGGAAAATGAAGCTCTATCATGAAGTTCAGTAGTTCTGACTGTGGACCCTCTAGGACCTGTCCCCCAAGACTGATTGGTCCTGTCCCCCACAGGCCTACAGAATGACCTTAATTTCTGAGGGCCCTCCCACTCTTGATCTGGGACTAGCCCTGCTCTGATCAACAGGCTACACTTCCAGTGAATAATGGCCTTGTTTTGCCATCCCTGTGACTGTACATAAACCGAATTTCTCCTCTCCCACCCCCGGGAAGCCTTCTCTGACCACCCAGGCTGGAGTTAGGAGCACCTCCTCTATTGTTCTACGGCCATCTGTGTGAAGTGAACCTAATCATTTATCATGCAGCCTGTGAGTTCTGATTTATTGACCTGTTTGTTTATCCCCCTAAGGAGAGGGTCTGTATGTCTTATCTTCGAATCTCTAAGGCCTGTCACATTATATGATAAAGGGTGGCCCTGTATTCATTTGGCAGGGGCCGCTGACATCCTACCTCGCACCTGACGGCCCTTCCCCAGAGTGCTGGGCTGTCTCTCCTGCCATTCAGTGCTGCCCTGAGTCTTGCTACCACTGAACGGGCCCCCGGAATCAAGAGCAGCAGACTGTCTTGGTTCCTTATCTGCTACACTCCTCACTCACCTATCGCGTGGGACCCCTGGATATTTAGAATGACCCAGGTCAGCATCAAGTTCATCTCAGACAAGTGGTACGGACCAGGCTCTACCTCTTCCCCTCTGAAAGAGTCCAGCCCCACAGCCAGCTTCGACTCGCAGCCCTGCTTTTGCAGGCCGACTCCCCATTCTTACCCCAGTCTATAGTACAGCAGGGTGCTAGAGCACAGGAAGTTGAATCAGACTGCCAGAGTCACATCCTGACCCTACCACTTGCACTTAGTATGTGAGCTCCAGCAAATCTCTGAACACCTTTGTGCCTCAGTTTCCTGTCTTATACAGTGGGGATGATAACGGGAGCACCAACACATCTCATGGATGAAAATTTAATAAATGACATACCAGTTGTTTGGCACAGGGTCAGGCTCCTAGGAAACACTAGTGAATATGAGCTATCAGGATCCATGACATGGACGCTCCAACAGGAAGAGGCAGGGGCCTCGCTAAGACACAGGCGGGCTCTGAAGCCAAGGTCAGGCCCCTCAGGACCCAAGATCTGATAGTGCTGCTGGGACTTTAACCTAGAGCCCTGCCCTGGCCGGTCTGTCTAGTCTACAGGTTGGGACTTAGCCCAGCTACTCCCATCTCTGCTTCTGCTGCTAAAACACATCTGATTGATCAGACCATGTAAACAGGGCTTTCTCCACCAAGCAATTCAAGGCACCTTAACATTCTTTTTGTAACTAGCTGGAGTGTAGCCAAATGAAAAATCAACCCAAATGAAATGTATGAGAAGAACGATTGATTGCTGTTATATCTCACTGCAGACTGAAGCCTCATTGCATATTGGCTCTTTGTATACAAATAAGAAAATATATGATCATGTATTCATTCTGAGGTTGGAAAATTTGATAAGTACATTTATTTTTCATTTCCACTTCATCCTCCCTCTTCACAAGCAATATTAAATAGGTAAATGATATCTGTAACTCTCTGTTTTTTAAAAATTGAAAATACACAAATATGACTTAAAAATTCAAATACAAAAAGGTATAAAGTGATGTCTGGATGAACTTTGCCCCCTACCTTGTTCTGGTAACCACTGTTATAATTTTCCTATGTACACTATCAGAGATATTTAATGCATTAACAAGCATATAGACGATAGTCTCCATCATTCTTACAAAAAAAGGAGCAGCATACTACATAAACCTATATTTTACTTTTTTAAAAAGTGTTTTTTAAAAGATCCTTTGATATCATCCCAATCTGTTCCTGTCAACCTGCATCACTTCCTAAAGCTGCAGAGCACTGCACTGAATGGATGTTCCATAATTTAAGCAGCCCCTTGGTGATAGATATTTAGTCCATTTCCAACCTGCTGCTGCAAACACGGATGCAGGATATCTATCCTTGTACACAGGCCTCTACGCTCATATGCAAGTATATCTTTATGATAAATTCAGAATTCAAATTGCTAGAACAAAGGCAAATCCATTTTAAAATTTTCACAAACTGCCAAATTTCAGGGCCTTTCTATCTGTGTACCTGCTAGGTCTCCATGATTGGGTTTAGACAGGTGTCCATCCCCTTGAAATGATACGAACAATGTCAAATATGTGTTTCTTTTTCTCGAGAGACAATTCATAGCTTTATTCGGATTCTCAAAAGGGTCTGTAACAAGGATGAGAACAACTGCATCAATGGAATCTTGGATAGCATCCAAAAGCATCGAGAGCAGAAGCTGAAGCGAGGCAGGACCCAGAAGATGTCTTCCTAAGCCCCCTGGAGAAGAGGGAGAGGGAGGCTGCCAGGGCTGAATCTCTTAAGGACCTCCTCCAGGAGAGATGACTCAAATACACATCAATCAGAACTTGTTCCCACTCACAAACCAGCCCTTCTATGTTGTTTCTGGTAATAATTTAATGCTACCTCTAGTGTGGGGTGTGGTGCAGGGGGGGATGAGAACCTTAACGCAGAGAAATGAATCCACAGGGCAGGAAGATCTTTCTGCTCAACCTGACAAAAGGTCAGTCTTGGGACCTGCAGCTCTGTCATAAGTCAGGCCGCTCAGGCTGTAGGCCTTAAAGGGTTCATGATGGGGAGTGGGGGTTGATGAAGGTCTTTTCTAGGGCAATTTATAGTCTGGCCTATAGCTGCAATTTCTCCCTCCAGTGGACTGTAGTTCATTCTGCTGAGAACATTCCCTCGGGTCCTTATGTCTTATCATCTGGACCAAGACGCAATATGGCAATTTACTGACCTCAAACATCTTGAACCTTTAAACAGAATTCTTCAGAGGTGATGGTTTAGTTACAAAAGCTCTTAGTCCAGTGCAGACACAATTGAACACTAACAAGCTACTCCCAATAAAACAAGCACCAGGCCTTACAAATCCTAAATTCCCAGGTAAATTATTCTTAATAAAGTAATCCATCTCAGGTTCAATTAAGTTTAAAAATAAACAAAACCCCCTTGGTTTAGACCCTCTCTTTTGTCTAGGGGTGTCAAACATTGTAAAACTATGGGGTGAATTTGATGTGAGAGGCATAATAAAGAGCTGTCCTTGAGAACAGGGACAATGTCAGCTTTTACCACATTATTTACAGCAGAATGAAAGGCCTAAGTTCCCTGAAGTCCCATGATTTTGTTAATGTTGTACTCAATTTATTAAGCATGTATACATTCATTGAAGTCTTTCCAAAGCTTAGTTTCTCAAAGCAAGGTCCAAAAAAGTCTGAATCGCAATTATCCAGGGAGCCTATTAAATATGCATTTTCCTGGGCCCAATCCTGTCCTATCGGATGAGAATTTGGGGTTTAGAGGTCATCTTAGTTTAACCTTCCACCCGTCACAGCCCCATCCAAAAGAGTCCACAAGGCCCCTGCCTAGATACCTCTGCTGAGAAGGCTGTCCATCTCCAAGTCCACTCAGCCTAGGGGTTTCAGAAGCCACACCTTACATCCAGCAGAGCCCACCATCCAACCCAGCTCTCCCCACCACCACAAGGACTGAGTTTATTCTCTGGTCCACATGCCAAGCCCCTTAAGGACGGAGGGCCAATTACATATGTCCCCACACCCACCTCATCTGTAAAACAAGTTGAAATATTCAAAGTCCCTCCAGGTAGGTCATGGAGGCACCCATCACACTGTCTCCATAGTAACCCTAATTGCAGTGAGAGCAAACCCTCAAGAGCTAGGTTTGCACCAAATCACAGCCCAAAGCCCAAGCAAAAACAAAACAAAACAAAACAAAAAAAAACTAAGTTTCATGTTTTATATTAAAAAGATATAAATTTTGAATTCTACTCCAAAATATATCTGGTTATTTTTAACATAAAAAGTGTTTTTAATCTCAAAGATCGAGGTAACATTGACCGCCCCCCAACCACTACCACGAGGCCCTTGGTTTATTCTGAAGCTTCAGGTATTCCCCGGCAGTGCCTGGCACTCACTCTTGAAGAAGAGTGGGCTTTGTGGACAAGCAGAGGATCAGGATGGGGAAAACAAATGAGTGGCTAGACATAAAGAAATGGGCCAAGGGCCATGAGTCTGAGGATGACCAGGGGCTCATTCTTCAGATGCTGAAGGCTGGCATGATTCGACTTGACTGTGAATGTTACTTTCTAACTTGCTTTCAGAGAAAAATGATCCCTAGCCAAATGTAAAAATATTTAGGAGGGAAATTCATAGATGCCCTTGATTAATAGTCATCTGCCCGTGTGTGTGTGTGTGTGTGTGTGTGTGTGTGTGTGTGTGTGTGTGTTTCCCCCAAACAACAGAAATCTGCCCTGAGCTGAATCTAAAGGATCTGGCCTCGACCAGACAGGGCTTGGCTCTGGGAAGGAAGTAGGTCTTTAGTGGCTGTGACTACCCATCTCATTCCTGTTCCCTTCCTCTCCTGCTTGCCCTTCCACCTGTGTCTTCTGAGAAGTCCCTGGTAAGGGAAGAGCTAGGGTTTGGCTATCAGAAGTGTTACCTGCAATGTAAGGAGGAGGTGAGATGGCTAATTTGGAGAGGATGACCCTATTCATTCTTTCCACTTTCAGTTGGAGAAAGCAGATGGCGACCTGTCATGAAAGGGGTGCGCTACTCAGTCCAGCTCACACACTTGCATCACCCCAGGGAGCACTTACAGTGGGGCCAGACTGTTGAAGAGCAAAAGCCTCTTTGGCCCCAAAGTCTCCTGCTCGTCAAAGCCGAGACAATAGAGCGACACTGCCACTAGCAGATCAAGTCATGGATCTCATAAGAATAACAGATCCCCATGCGCCAGCCAGCCATTCTGAGGGCATTAGATCCATGAGGAGAGAAAGTGTCGAGTAAGTGTCTTCAAAGGAGAAAAGAAAGAGTTAAAAAGAAAACTTAGGTATTAGATTGAGCCAGCTGCAAGGAGTACTAACTCAATCCTTTTTTTAAAAAAATATTTTATTTATTTATTTGACAGAGAGAAACACAGTGAGAGAGGGAACACAAGCGAGAGAGGGGAGTGAGAGAGGGAGAAGCAGGCCCCCTGCCGAGCAGGGAGCCCGATGCGGAGCTCCATCCCAAGTCTCCGGGATCATGACCTGAGCCAAAGGCAGTCGCTCAACCAACTGAGCCACCCAGGCACCTTTCTTGATAACGCCTGAAGTCCGCACAGTTCTTGGCACATGAACTCAATAAATAACTGCTAATCGCCTCTGACAGGTCTGCGTTCTGAGCCGTATAAACTGCTCCTTCTGGGCGGCGCCGGGGGATACCCGCCAGCGGCTGGCCCACTTCGAGCAAACCCCGGCGCCGCCCGCTCCCGCTCCACCCCGAGGCCGCCCAAGCCCCGCCCGCAGGCCAACACGGGCACCCTTTCCTGGGCGCGGCGCGGGGCTGTCCCCCCGAGGCTGCTGCGCCCCGTTCCCCGAGCCCAGGACCCCCGGCCCGGAGCCCCCTTACCGCTGGTGCCGAGACGAGGAAGCGCTCGTCCCCTGCCGCCGCGCAGATCACACCCTAGAGGGGCCGGGCAGCGGGTCTTATCCCAGGCGGACCCGCCCCACTTCGGGGTGGAGACTGAGTCGGAGTTCCTGGTTGTCCCTCTGCACACGGGACCGGAAAATCCTCCGGGGGGGGGGAGGGGGGCGAAGCTCACCTGGGTTCGGGGACCCGGACCACGGCTCCTGGAGCCCAGCGGGGGCCCAGCCTCGTCCCCAAGCCTGGGGCTGCACCCCGCCGTCCAGGCTCCGCGGTCTCGTCGCCCGCCCGACGCCGCACAGTCCCGCGCCTCCGTCGGTGGTCTCCAAGCAGTTGGGGCGCCCGGGAGCCCCAATACTGTCGGAGGTGCGAGCCTGTCCTGCACCCGCCCTACGCCCGCGGAGACCGGAGTCCCGCCGCGAGTCACAGCTTCTCCGGGAAACCGCACTTTCTCTCGCCCAGTCTGCGGCCAGAGCAGTGGGATGTGAAATCACCACAGCACATCGTTTCCCCTCTAGCACATTAAATACCCCCCAAAAGTTCCCAGCAGTCCCCCATCTTCCTTGAAGAAAACGGATTCCCTTTCCTTGAGGAGACCTTTGGGAATAGGAGTTCGGAGGAGCCGTAGCTCTCTCTCTCTCCTCCCCAGCAAATTACCGGGGTTTGGTCCTGGCCGGTAGCCCCTACGTTCGGCCTGGGAGCCGAGCTCAGGCGGTGTAGAACAGGTTGATGCGTTCATTCTGCCTCCGCGAGGGACGCCGGCCTCTTCAAGGCACCTGCTATGTCTAGGTCGTCCTGGCACACGCGCCTAGTATCGGTTCCAGCACATTGTACGTGCTTGGTGCTTGCAGAATGAATCCTTTGAGTCTTACAGGCAGATTCGGATTTTATTTAACAGAGGTTAGGTAGCTTGGGGGAGTGTGTTTGCTATCCAGCTGAACAAAATCCAAGTGGTTATTACACCCTTAAAGCTGGAGAGGTAACATTAAATCAGGTCACTAAAATGTAGCAAAAAGAGGTGGTTTGACATGGTTAAGAACATGGATTTTATCCAGACTGGTTTAGATTCTAGACCTCATTTTGCCCCTTTTATCTGCTTTGATAACTTCAAGTTTCAGAGCTTCAGTTTATGAACTAACCTAGAGGAAACAAAATCAGGATGAAAAGAATGAAACAGGATAATTCATTTCCTCAGAGCAATTAGAGAGACTATTGCATTCCTTAAAAAGTAACAAGCTGGGGTGCCTGGGTGGCTCAGTGGGTTAAGGCCTCTGCCTTCGTCTCAGGTCATGGTCTTGGGGTCCTGGGATCAAGTCCCACCTCAAGCTCTCTGCTCAGCCGGGAGCCTGCTTCCTCCTCTCTCTCTCTGCCTGCCTCTCTGCCTACTTGTGATCTCTCTCTCTCTCTGTCAAATAAATAAATAAGGTCTTTTAAAAAAAAGTAACAAGCTACTCTAAAAATAAATAAAAGGTTGAGAATAGATGCATTCTGCCAAGATCACCTTTACTAGGCAGGTAAAGCCTAGCTCACAACTGCCTCGTTCTCCCACAAATGCCCTCATATCAGGTTGGGGAGCTACAGTCCAAAGCTAACTTTCTGGGATACAAAAGGCCAGAAATAAATTTGTGACACCCTTCCTATTCCAGAGCTCCTGCGGGCTTGGACTGGAACTAAATTTCTGTAGAAACCACATCTGTGCTCTGCTTCTTCTTTGCAATCTTCAGCTTGTCTCAAGTATAGGTGTTTCCCCAAGAATGAGCACTTACACAAGAATCTCCATCTCGGTCTCTGCTTCTAGGGAGCCTGATCTAAGACAGAGTATTAAAAAAAATTAATATCAGGCACCTGGGTGGCTCAGTGGGTTAAAGCCTCTGCCTTCGGCTCAGGTCATGATCTCAGGGTCCTGGGATCAAGGCCTGCATTGGGCTCTCTGCTCAGCAGGGAGCCTGCTTCCTCCTGTCTCTTGCCTGTCTCTCTGCCTACTTGTCATCTCTCTCTCTGCCAAATTAATAAATAAATTATTTTTAAAAATTAATATCATTGTTGAAATTAAAGACTCAAAAGAATTTTTGTTTATTTTTAAAGGTTTTATTTATTTTTTGATGGAGAGAAACACAGCTAGAGAGGGAACACAAGCAGGGGGAGTGAGAGAGGGAGAAGCAGTCCTCCTGCCGAGCAGGGAGTCCAATGTGACGCAGGGCTCCATCCTGGGACTCCAGGATCATGACCTGAGCTGAAGGCAGACACTTAATGACTAAGGCACCCAGGCACCCCAAGAGTAGATTTTTTAAAAAAATAATCTTACAAGAACGAGGTAACAAGAGAGGAAAGAGAACAAAATTTTGGAAGCTGGAAAGCAGACAGACATGTGATCGAGGACCTAGCTGACCTGAGAAAACGGTACTCCCAAGCCCAGAGTAGGGCAAGGCTAGAAGCAGCAGAGTACGGCAGAACTTCTCAGACTATGCAGGTCTTGTTACATCAGGTGCTTCTGAAAGTGGTTACACACTTACGAATAAAAACAGCGGATTTTGTCTAAGCCTATGGAATCCCCAGTGCCGCACCACTGCTGCCACCCCTCTCCCGGTTCAGCAAGAGATTGAAACCATAGTTTCTGGAGGCCATAAAAGAGAAGATATAATCAAGTTGTTCTGGTTATTTAAGTCTCCCCCAGAAAGTACCTCAAAACTTGGGGACCCACAACAGCCATCATTTTCTGGCATCTCATGATTTTGTGGGGTGGGCAACTCTGTGTTCCACATGACATCAACAAAGGTCACGTGGTGGTATTCAGCTGACAGAGAGGCCCATCTGGAGGACTCACTCAAGTGTCTGGTATCGCGGCAAGGGGAGCTGGGAGGCTGGCCTCGGCGGGCACTGGCCACCAGAGCATGTAACTAAGCATGTTGTCTCCACATGGCAGGTGCAGGGTAGTCGCATTTCCTACACAGAGGCTCAGGCTCCCAGCAAGGACACTCCAAGAGATCCAGGCAGATGTTAGTAGGCTTCTTACCACCTAGACTCAGAAGTCCCTGAATGTTATTTCCATTACATCCTGTAGGTCATACAAATCACTAAGGCTAGCCTAGATTCAAGGGAAGGGGAATTAGGCTCCATCCCTGTATGGGAGGGAGGGGACTAACAAAAATTTTATAGTGTTACATAACAAAAATTCAGCCAAGTGAATTTTAAAGATCTCTTTGGCTTTATTAATCAATTCATGAACTGGGCTAGCAAGGAGAGGGGAACTCCAAAGGGCTACAAAAAGGGAAATGTTAAAGGTAGGGAGGGAGTGGAAAAAAAGGAAATTATTAGCAAAGAATCCATTGTTCTAGATAAGGTTGTCTTCCTAAGGAGAACAGATGGGGCCTGTCAGTAAATTTCCTAGCACTAATCAGGAAATTCCATGACGGGTTAAAGGTTATATTCCTGGGGAGTGCGGGGGGGCGGGCGGTTTGAACTGCAGTCAGGTTAGGTATTAAGTCTTGGTTTAATGACTTGGGGCCTCATCCTAAGTGATGCCATTTTGGGCGTGTGGTTTTCTCTTTAAACAGCGGTCACACTTAGCAAAGGAAATTGCACTGAAATTATGTATCTATATGAAACTTAATATGATGAATATTGAGCTGGTCAGCATTCTTCCTTATGTGGTTTCTCTAATATTGGCAGCCAGAACGTGGAGTTTGGAATATTCTTCCTTGGGGAGAGTCAAGACATAAAGCAATCACCAGGTACTCAATGGAACTAGAACCCTTCGGTAAACTTATTCTAGTGAAATGCTACCCACCTGCACGTAGCATCCAAGCAGCATTTAAGATCTCACTCTTTTTTTTTTTATTGTTACTTAAATTTTTTTTCCAGTGTTCCAAGATTCATTCCCCATTCCCCACACTCAGTGCTCCATGCAATAGGTGCCCTCAGTACCCACCACCAGGCTCTCCCATCCCCTCATCCCTCCCTCCAAGTCCCTCAGTTTGTTTCTGTGTCCAAAGTCTCTGTTGTTTCATTTCTCTCCCTGGATTACCCTACTTCCCATTTA
>PITA01030095.1:0-16988 GCA_004023965.1 Spilogale gracilis | reverse complement strand
GAAAAAGGAGGATGGCAGACTGTCAATTGCCAGGAACCACCCAGTCTCCACCCAGAGATCACCCCTTTTCCCTGATACCAATCCCTTATGCAGTTTAGCACAGTTTGACAAGCAAGATCTAAGGGCCAGAGGGACCTTCCCAACTTTGAACTGAACCCACTTAAGGAAAACGTTGTCTACTAGTAATCCCAAGGTTATTATAATATCATCATAATATCATTTGCACTGCACTCACCTGCGTTCCTCACTTCCCAGCCCCCAGTCGTGGCTCTCACCTAGGTGCTCATGGGAAGATGGAGAATGCAAAGAGGTGGAAAAGGTTGGGGGGGGGGTGTCAAGAAACTAGGGCAGATCCAGAGGGTGGTGTGATACTGAAAGCATGGGAAGGAGGAGACCAAATAGACTTCCATTAAAAAACCAAAAAACAAAAAAAAACAAAAAACAATGCAGAACTCTGCAAGCTGCTACCTTCCTCCAGTCAACCAGCTTCCATGGCTCTGGAGTGTACTTTCAGTTTGCTAACTATTACCTTTGCAGCTTTAACTCTCTATTCAGTCTGCCCACTGAAATATTTTACAAGAACCGAGGAATTTTACAATCTACCACCAGGTAACAACCATCACATAAATAAAGTGTGAAAATACAAGTTACATGAAATATAAGTAATGATAAAATGAGTGACACTGACTCAAGTTTTGTTTTTGCCATACTCACTGTGAAACCTTGGGCAAGTTCCTTACTTTGAACTTGGTATTCTCCTTTGCATAATGGGATGATAAAAATAATGCCTGCTTTGAGGAATAAATGGGAGCATAAACATAAAGTTCTTAGAACAGTATCTGGCACACAGGCAGCATTAAATAAATGTTAGTTATTTTTACTATTATCTTTGAAGCAGAGTCAAAATACAGAATGTGCTCGTAATCATGGGAGCTAGGGAGAGAGAAAATTTCTTTCTGAATAAACCTAGGGAAAAAAACAAAACAAAACAAAAACAAGAGGCTGGAAAAGGCAATGAGTGAACTGCATAGATCTTTATGGATTAGTAGAAACATCCTTTGGTTTGAGCCAGCTGTTAAGATGGGTGTATGGGGGAGCACCTGGGGGGCTCAGTTGGTTAAGACACTGCCTTCAGCTCAGGTCATTATCCTGGAGTCTGGGATCTAGTCCCACATCAGGCTCCCAGCTCCGCAGGGAGTCTGCTTCTCCCTCTGACCTTCTCCCCTTGCATGCTCTCTCTCACTCACTCTCTCTCTGAAATAGAGAAATAAAATATTTAAAAAAAAAGATGGGTGTATGGGTGTGTGAACATATGTGAGTATAATGTATTATGTGTGTGTTGGGGGAGTTCAGAGAGAGTTTTATTTTGCCTTTTGTATTTTTTCATTGCCAAATAAAGGAGTAGATTCATTAAATTCATTATATCATTTATATCCTTGATATAATTTGATTGCAACATAGTCTAATTTGACTGTTTATTAATAAAATTTATCAGGGGTGCCTGGGTGGCTCAGAGGGCTAAGCCTCTGCCTTCAGCTCAGGTCATGATCTCAGGGTCCTGGAATTGAGTCCCACATTGGGCTCTCTGCTCGGCTTCCCCCTCTTTTTCTGCCTGCCTCTCTGCCTATTTGTGATCTCTCTCTCTGTGTCAAATAAATAAAAAAATCTTTAAAAAAAGAAGAAAGAGGGAGAAAGAAAGAGAGAGAGAAAGAAAAAAAGAAAGAAGAAAGAAAGAAAGAAAGAAAGAAAGAAAGAAAGAAAGAAAGAAAGAAAGAAAATGTATCAGAAGTTGGGGGAATGCACAGGATCAAATGGAAGGGTGAGGAACCAGGCCCAGAGAAGTGAGAAACCCAACAGTCATGGTAGTAGAGACTATTCAAGAGGATCCTTTGGATACTTCTGCTAAATTGAATAGTTTAGTGGCTTCCCTCATGATTCTTCTCAAGATTCAAGGTTCTTGTTACTGTCTTACCTCTGCCTCCCTCCAGAGTCTGCTATTCACCCTGCTTTAAAGGTACCAATGTCAGGGGCGCCTGGCTGGCTCAGTTGGTTAAGCGACTGCCTTCGACTCAGGTCATGATCCCGAAGTCCTGGGATCGAGCCCCACATCGGGCTCCCTGCTCGACAGGGAGACTGCTTCTCTCGCTTTCACTCCCCCTGCTTGTGTTCCCTCTCTGGCTGTGTTTCTCTCTGTCAAATAAATAAAATCTTAAAAACAACAACAACAAACAACAAAAATAAAGGCACCAATGTCAGAAAGCACCATGCTGGTGACAGGGTCACAAAGAATTTAGTGTTTGATTCCTCAGGAATATGGAAATTCCTGAATGATGAGAGCTTCCAGGTCAAGAGATTCATCACCAGCAAGAAGTAGAAGGAGAAGGAGGGACAGAGTGTGGTCCTAGGGGAGCTTCCCATAGGATGTTTGCATAATGTGGGGTGCAGACTAATCCTGGCGGTGTCTCCTTTGTGTAGGAGGAAATCAGAAGTGCCAGGCCAGTTGCCTTGCCTTGATTTACAGGGATTAAGGTCGGGATGTCTGACAGGGTGTCGGTTGTAGCTGCTGTCAATGGCTCAGCTCAGGGCTGTTTTGCTGTGAGTGTCTTCCTGCTTCCGATGCTGTTTCTCTGCATTCCCATGACACAGAGACTGACTGGTTGTGCTTTGGTAATCTGACCACCTCATGTGTTTACCTTCGACTTATAGCCCATCACAGTGCCACACATGGAAGGATGACGGTTCCCCAAAACAAGAGGCAATGAATACTGGGCAGTCACAGGACCAGAAGGAGCAGCTCCTAGCTGGAGGGTATGATAATCCCCAGTCTTTAACATCTCTTGAAAAAGTGTTGTTTTTTTTTTCTTTATGTGTTATAATAAATTCCAAAAAATAGAAAAGGAACACATTTTTGGAGAGTTTATGTAGGAAGAGACAAGAATAGAGAAAGGACAGAGGGAGTGAGATAGATTAAAAATATATAAAAATAAAAATAAAGATAGTAGTCAGATTTTAAATTTAATTCATGTTTTTGAAATGTGTAATATACACCAAATTGTGCAACTCATTGCCAGGTCCACTGTTGACTAACTTTGTACCCTATGGAAAATAACTTTTGTTTGTTTGTTTGTTTGTGAATATGTAACTCTCTCCGTTGTTTTTAGACAAAAATTGCTAAAGCTTCTCCTAATAGACATGCAAAATATGGTTATGGGCTTTGACATCCTCCTACATATCCTTGAGAGTAACTGCTTCGTGTTCAATGTCTAAGACAATATAAGGGCAGTCTGGCAAGTAAAGGAGAGAAGTATCTACAGGTTGAGATTTTCCTTAAAGTATTGACAAATTCTGGGCACTTGAAAATATGTACTGTTTATGCTCCTGTTTGGGAGTCTTGGGGTCCACTGAAGTGAGATAATTCAGAGAAATTCTTCTAAAAATTACCAAAAAAATTAATTAATTAAAAAAAACCTTTTATCTAGGAATTCTGCTACTATGAATATGAGTAAGCCAATAGAAAAATCCTTCATGCTAAAGAAAAATGCAGACAAGTGAATAAAAATAACAATTATACTAATATGTGAAAAATCAACAGAAATACAATGAAAATACAGTAAAGGGGAACATTTGAGTCATTTTTCTCAGGGCATTCGCTCTTGAGATCTTGTGATATATAACTATAAAATCAGTGCTGTGCTGGGACCAGCTCCTAAGGCTCAAGCCTGCTTGCTGATTGTGGGCATCTCTTTCCAACTCTTTTTTCAGTGATATCATGTGAATAACTTGAAATTGGCTGTGAAGGGGACATTCACACCAAAGAAATCAACAGATATTAGAAATAGAGACCTTCCTTTACTGCAATGCTTAGAACCATTTTTTTATTTTTTCAAATGTTTGTATGGTGATGTTTTTATACTACTGTGTACCATTCTAAAACAAAACAGTTGAAGAGAATAGGAAAATACGTTTATGCCCTTAGGCTAGGACAGCTTAACATTTTACGTATTTTTTCTCTTATCTGTGAAGTCATGTTTTGCATGCTGATGATAGTTTCAGAGTAATTGTCTTCTTTATGTGTATCTGGGAACCTCCAGGAAAAAAATACAATAAATAATTCAAAGCTCTTAATGAATGGTTTTCTTATTAAGATATCGGATAATTTTATTTGTAGAGTGATATTTTTAAAATTAAAATCTATTAATTTTATTTATAGATTTATAGATTGATAATTTTGTTGGAGGTTAAGTGATTTTTAACATTTTTTTCCTTAGCTGATAGTCTCATCATTAAACATCAAGATAATAACGTTTGTCATATGTTATAGATCAATGCATGGTACACAAGAAATACCCAACTGGTAGACTGCTGTGGAAACTAACCAAGCAGTAATTTCAGTGTTCAAATGACCTGAGGTGATCATCACCTGCCAGAATACCAACTGAGATTCAAAGGACAGCTTTGTTGGACTGAGTTCAATTTTGCTTAGTACAAATTAATTTCACAATTGCTCTTTTCACCAGTGAGCACCAAGGATCCATGTCCTACTGCCAATAAATAAGACTTCATTTGTTTCTTGAAATAATTATTGGTGTGAAATAGAACTTGCAGAAGCCAGTCATTGTAGCCTGTGGCTATTTCTCCTCCACTAGAGCGCTCTAAATTCGTTAACTTTTAGCAATTACTTTTGTACCAGACGATTGTCTTTCTAACCCAAGCGATCTGTCCATATTTTCCTCGCTGCACAGTCTGTAAGCTCTGGAGAAAAATATGCCTGTTTGGAGACCTAGGAGAAGCCAAATTTCCTTTGTTGATTTACTTTTTGGTTTATGAAATTATGAAACCTCACTTCCTTAGTAATGTTTGTTCTTTACTTAGTTATTAATAGTGGTGTGTAATGGTGAGTAATAATGTGATGTGTAATAATGATTTCACCACCCTTCTCAAGCTTCATTAACCATGGAGAAGGGTTTTAAAGAGTTTTAGATGAGTAAATATAACCTCCCCCCTGAATTACCACAGGTGGGGACAAGTTACAGGATTGAGCTACTTAGTGATCTGCATACTGAATTCTGCTGCAGGAAGAAGAGGTTGATACCTGTGGGGAGGGGAAGGTTCCAATTGCTTATACTTCCTGAAGGCAGAATAAAAGTTAGCAAGTAAAGGAAGGAGAAAAGCTCAGGAACACATAGCAACAACTTTCCCCAGAGTCCCAGCCAAAAAATGTAGAAAACAGGAGATTCCCATTGCATTTTTCAGAGTATGTTTGAAAGGTTCATTTGTTCTATTAGAAATCTAAGGTTCTAAAAACTTAAGGTTCTCTAAGAATCTGGATTTATAATGTTTTTTGATCTAGGTCTTCTCTAGATTGGTGAGATGTATTCTCCACTATTAGAAAGATTAGTTTTGTTTTGATTTGTTTTGTTTTAAGATTTTATTCATTTATTTAACAGAGAGGAACACAGCTAGAAAGGGAACACAAGCAGGGGGAGTGAGAGAGGGAGAAGCAGACTTCCTGCCAAGCAGGGAGCCCGTTGTGGGCTCCAACCCGGATCAAGCTTAATGACTTAATAACTTAAGGATCTCACCTAATGACTGAGCCAACCAGGTGCCCCGGGGAAAGGTTATTTTCTACAGGAGTCAGAAGCCAATACAGTCGGAGAACAGACAGGAGCCTCTTCCAAGGGAGTGTTGGACGACAGTGGAGTAATTTGGTAGGGTAAGTACAGAGAGTAGAGAACTGCAAGGCTTGAGTGCGAAACTTAGGAAGTTTGCAACTTTGGCTGAATTTCTTCCTTCTCAAAACCCTGAACATTTCATTTATGACACTGTGGTAAAAGGGGTAGCTACTACATCCACCCTAACCCCCACCCCAGCCCTTATCCACAGTTTGATATTGTGCATTTCAGTTGCCTGTCTGGAAGCAGATGATCCTCCCTCTAAAGTATTGTTAGAAGGCCAATAGCAGCCTAACCCTCATCATGAAATGTCATTCACCATACTTCTTTTCACATAGGCATGTAATCACCTCACATCCCTGCAAGAAGGGTATGCACAGTATAATAAGAAGGGTGAATACAAGAAAGTATTTTGAGAGAAAGAAAGAATATAGGATCATAACTTTTATTACAGTTTATAGTTAGAATTATTCTATTTTATTATACTAAATCTCTTAATATGCCTTATTTGTTAATCTCTTCATGTGCCTAATTTGAAATTAAGTTTTATTGGGGTAGTATGTGGGTGGCTCAGTTGGTTAAGTGTCAGACTCTTGGTTTCAGCTCAGGTCATGATCTCAGGGTCTGGAGATCAAGACCGAGTTGGGCTCCATGCTCAGCAGGGAATCTGCTTTCCGTCTTCCTCAGCCCTCCCCCCTTCCACTCGCACACACTCTCTCACAAATAAATACATAAATCTTTAAAATAAATAAATAAAATTCAATTCTATCATACTACCCACAGTTTTAAGAGTCTACTGGTGTCTTGTATCATATTCCCCTCACCCTCTACAAGGGGCGATTACTATATATATTGAACATGTATGTAAGCCTGGCACCAAATTAGAAGCTTTACCTCCTCCATCTGTCTTAATCTTTTTAACAATTCTATGGGGGTATATCCACATTTTCAAGTGAGGAATTGGAGTTTTAGGGTGATCATATGATTCCCTCAAAGTCACATTGCTTGCAAATGGCAGTTAGAATTCAAACCCAGAAAGTCCCTTTCCAAAGCTCTCACTCTAATCCATTAGACTTTAGCAATCACTGTAATTCTCACCTAGTTGATAGCTATGTGAAGTACATATGAAAAGTATTGGTTGACCACTGCTGTGTAACAAAATACCGTAAATTCAAAGGCTGGAAACAACATCCATTTACTAACTGGTAGTTCTATAGGTCAGAAGTCCTGAGCAGGCTGGTTTTTTGCTCAAGAGTGAAAACAAGATGTTAGCTACACTAGTTTTTCACTCAGGGCTCATAACAAAACACAGATCTGCTTCCAGTTCATTCTTATCATTGGTAGACATCAATTAGAGGACTGAAGTTCTTATTTACCCCAGAACTCTCATCTGGGCACTACTCTTAGCTACTATCTCTTCCCTGGGGAGTTTGCAACATTGTTTGCTTTTCTCCAGGCCATCCAGTCAGCTATTTCTGAGTTCTTGGCCAGTGGGAGAAATCTCTTTGCTCTTAAGTGGTCATGAGATTAAATCAGTTTCACTTGGATAATCTCCCTTTCTTAAAGTTACATGAAAGCCCACATAATATAACCTGGTCACAGAAATAAAATGCATCTTATTCACAGCTCCAGGTATTTTGCAAGACATTTACACAAGGAGCAGAAAATGTTGAGGACCATGTTAGCATTCTGCCTACCACATGAGGAATGAGTGACAATCTCAAAGTGTTGTGAGGATTAAGGGTAATAATTGTTAAGTAATGAATTGAGCATCTTTATTAGCATATAACACTTGATGCATGGTAACGATAATGATGAGACATCATGGAGGGACGTGTATAGAGACCAAATCAGGAAATAAAATCAGACATGTAGCATCAAATAGGCCAGATAAGAAACAAGATTGATATATGCAGTGAGGGGTTCAGATTTTGCTGTTGGGGACCAAATGTAGTATTTATAACCTATAGACTATATTTATTAGATACTGGTAGCTTGTTAGGTAGGGGTTAGACCAAATTTTAAAACATAGGAAGAGGGTCAGCATTATCTGCATTGTTTTCTAGGCTTTGTACTGCTAGGTTAGTTGCATCCAGGATATGCAGCTTCTCTCTGATTCTACCTGCTATTTTTAGAATAAACCACTGCTTTTCCTGTCTTCGAAATTTTCTTGGTCTCTTTCCAAACTCCCTATACTAGTTCATTCTTATCTACCATGTGCTAGTATCAATTCATATATCTACTAAGAGGAATTTTATATCATCTATGTGATACATTATTTTAAATATTAAGTTACAGTGAAGGAAAGTATATATGCATATATATACATCCAAATTATGTCTTATTATGCATAAGTGCTATAAAAGCCATGATCGTTGACTAATATAAATTACGATATTGTCAGACGAAGCTTTGGCATAATATCTATTAGATCAGGTTATGGCAGCTCTATGGGAGTTCATAATTCTTTCTTGTCCATATTTTATCACAGTGTATGTAAAACCAGATTGTAAACAAGAATCTAAGATAGGGTATGTTACTATTAATCATCAGATTTTACACCAAAGCAATAATTATCAAGATATAGAGATTCTGTACCAAGAATACTTGGCATTAATGAGAATGGTAATTATTGAATAAAAAGAGCTCCCTTCTTTCATAAAACATTTAATGAGGGCCTAGTTTGTGCTAGAGACCGGTGATATGTAACAGGGTTAAGTGATAATCTGCTCTCAAAGAGATTATGATGCATTTAGGGGTAGAACAGAGAAATAAATTAATGATTAAAGAGTTTGTTGAGTTACACCAGAGTTATGCACAGAAAGCTATGGGGACAAATGTTATTTTAAAATCCCAAAAGGGTTATAACTTGAGTAGCAGACTGTGATTTGACTGTCTGTATGTGCCATTGAGGCCAAGACTCCAGACTTATCATAAGGACTAAATGAGAAAAAAAGTTAGTTGATTATTTATTTGACTACTAACATCTTTGTTTCTTTCTCTTACTTATCCTCAAATAAAAATTACAATCCAACCATACTGTTTTCTTCCCAGAATCTGGCCCCAGGAGACTCTTGTTCTACCCCAGATTTAAGGTTCAGACCTAACTTCATTAGCCTAATCTAGTGGTTCTTGGCCAGGAACATTTTTCCCCTCTAGGTATTCAACAATACCTAGAGACATTTTTGTGAGGGAACAGGGAGTAATGTGGGTTGTTACTGGCATCTAGTGGGTAGAAGCTCGGGATGTTACCACACAACTATATTACAGAGAATCATCCCTCTCCTCATCAAAGAATTGTCTAGCCAAAAGGCCAATAGTACAGATTTTGAAAACCCTGATCTAAACTCATCTTTGTAACTTCAGGAATTGGTTCAGGGAAGAGCATCTGATCTAAACTGATCTACTCAGACAAAAGGTTGGAGGTTTTCCTTGATGTCAGGAGAAATGAATCTCTATCAGTGAAATATAAATCTGGAAGGAACCATTGAATGTGGAAGTGTCTAGAATTGAGACCTAAGGGATTGATTTTAGAGCATGAAGAGGGAGTTATAGAGGATTAACATCCATACCAAGGAAGAGGAGCTAAGAAACATAAAAAGAGATTAGCCATCAGGAAAATTGAAAGAAAAACCACATTGAAATATCACCTTACACCAGTTAGAATGACCAAAATTAACAGGACAGGAAACAATAAGTGTTGGAGAGGATATGGAGAAAGGGGAACCCTCTTACACTGTTGGTGGCAATGAAAGTTGGTGCAGCCACTTTGGAAACCAGTGTGAAGATCCTCAAAAAAATTAAAAATAGAGCGAACTTATGACCCTGTAATTGTACTACTATGTATTTACCCCAAAGATACAGAGGTAGTGAAAAGAAGGGCTTTTATATACCCCATATGTACCCCATGTTCACAGACGCCATGGCCACAATCACTAAACTGTGGAAAGAGCCGAGGTGCCCTTCAACAGACAAATGGATAAAGAAGTTATGGTCCATATATACAATGGAATATTACGCCACCATCAGAAAGGATGAATATCCAACTTTTATATCAACACGGAGATTATACTGAGTGAAATAAGTCAAGCAGAGAAAGTCAATTATTATAAGGTTTCACTTACTTGTGGAGTATAAGGAAAAATATGGAGGACATTAGGAGAAGGAAAGGAAAAGTGAATTGGGGTAAAATGGAGGGGGAGATGAACCATGAGAGACTGTGGACTCTGAGAAACAAACTGAGGGTTTTGGTGGGGAGGGGGGAAGGGGATGGGTGAGCCTGGTGGTGGGTATTAAGGAGGGCACCTATTTCATGGAGCACTGGGTGTGGTGCATGAACAGTGAATCCTGGAACCCTGAAAAATTAAAATAAAATAAAATAAAATAATAAAATAAAGAAAAGTGATTAGTATAATTTGAACAAGGAGATAAAACATAGTCTGAAGCCTCCCATACCTCAATGTTTTAGTAATATAATCCAATAAATATGTGGTCCTGATAAGTTGCACAAAACCCTTCAATCCAATGAAGAGTAAATGAGTGTTTTACAAATAATACAGAGGTAAAGGCAAAAAGAAAAACCATAGGTGAAGGGAGGGGCTAGCAAATGTAAAGGAATTATGACTCAATATGATTTATTCCAGCATCTCTACTCAGACATAGTGTAAGCACCACCCATGAACACACGTTATAGAAAGAGAAATGCTGATGTCACTAGCATATTAAAAAAAAATTCATTGATTCTTAGCACAATCACGTTGGCATTCAGAAATTCCTTGATCTAAAAGATACTGTGACTCCTCCCCTAATTTCACACAGTCCTAAAGAAATTTTCCCCTTCTCTGGAGTCTCCTTAGATCCCACTGGTCATGATTAGTACCATCCTTTCCCCACAAATATATAATATTAATTATTTGAATTTCTTCTGTATACTTTATTATAGTCTGAGAATTAAGAGCTATATTTTTTCCGTTCATTAGATTTGAGTTACTGAAAATTAAGTACAGTCTTCATCATGTTTGCGACTCACAATTTAGAAGACTATTTATACCTGGTAGAAACTCATGAAGCCTTATTTAATTAAATAATGCTGTATAACCCCCCCAAATTAATTTTTTTTTATTTGAGGATAAAATAACACTTTAAAATCCTTATAGGTGATTGTCCTTCAAATTTAAAGCCCTCCACTCCTTCTGATGTGATCCTAAAAAAAAAATGTGTTTGGTTCTTCTACCTTTATCATTGTTCATTATTTTGGAGCATGGAAGAGGTTCACTGAACACTGCTGTTATCCTCAGAAGGAAGTCATAGGGCACTGCTATTATCCTCAGTTATTGTACATATATTTGTCTCAAACAAATAGATCAATAACAATCCCTTTGTGCTAATTGAAGCTGACATTTACATACTTTTAGATTATTCTTGGGAGTAAGGCACTGGGCAGACATGGAATGTAGCTTCTCTGTGCTCTCTTACCACCAGGATAATATCTCTGAAAATCTGTTCAGATCCTGAACCCTACCTTTTAGAATTTTTCAGCAGCTTCCCACATCTCAAAGATACAAGCGAGAATGTTTTGTATAACATGTTAATACCATTGGATACTATTTCTTGCCTCCATCTCAGCTACCCCCTTCTTCATATGCTCTCCTCTGAACATCTGCTAGCATGCATTCATTACTAAAGTACTTTCAACAAAGCATGTTCTTTCCTACATCACTGTTTTTGCATATGATGCCTGTTCTATTAGGAGGGATTCTCCAGTCCCTTGGTGACATGACTTATTCTATCCATACTTAGGACTTAAATCTTGAACCTTACTGATCTTCTGACCACCCCACCACAGGACAAGAGGAGAACCCCCTCCTTTCTGCATTATTAGCACCCTATGGAATCTCTTCCGTTTTCTGATTGCTGTTTCCCTCCCCAAAGGAAGGAAATTTTTGTATTACTATTTTTGTCCATTAAATGAGGAGCTTTCTAATATTTGGAACTGTAAACCACATCAATAATATAGATTAAATAGAGGCTCAGAACACAGGTGCGTGTGTTTGTGTGTGTTTCTAACTGAAATTCACTATGAAATTTTCTCCTTTTCTCTTTCAACTTCTATCCATTTTATATTTATTTAAAGATTTTATTTATTTGACAGAGAGAGAGCTCACAAATGGGCAGAGAGGCAGGCAGAGAAAGGGGAAAGCAGGCTCCCCGCTGAGCAGAGAGCCCCGACCATGCCTGCCTCAATCCCAGGACCCTGAGATCATGACCTGTGCCGAAGGCAGAAGCTTAACCCTCTGAGCCACCCAGGCACTCCTCCATTTTATATTTAAATAAAAATTATCCTATCCGCTACTATTCTTTCACACCTAAGTAAAGAACATCATCATCCACTCAACTGTTCCGATACGTACTCTTCAGAATCATATGGATCTCGTCCTTTCCCCATCCCTCCCTAGTACCCTGGTTGCCCTGCCTCTAAGGGTCCATCTCAATTCAGTGTTAGTCCAGGCCATAACCACTCCTGCTCCAGGTAATGGAAATAGCCACTACGTGGATTTTACACTTCCATAGTTATCTTTCCATAGTTTTTTAAAAATGCAAATATTAGCTTCCTAGGGCTTTCATAACAAATTGCTACAAAGTTGGTAGCCTAAAACAACAGAAATTTATTTTCTTACAGTTCTAATGGACAGAAGTCCTAAATCAAGGTGTTAGCAAGGCTGCATTCCCTCTGAAATTCTAGGGGACAACACTCCCTTCCCTCTCTACTTTCCTTGACTTGTAGCCATGTAACTCCAGTCTCTGCCTTCACTTTCACTTGAGTTACTCCTTTGTGCATCTTGGTCTCAGTTTCTCCTTTGCCCCTTCTTATGTAGACATCTTTTAGATTTAGGGGTCACTTTAATTCACGATGTCCTTATCTTGAGATCTTCAATTTAACTATGTCTGATAAGACTCCCCCCTGTTTTAAAAGATTTTATTTATTTATTTGACAGACAGAAAGATCACAAGTAGGCAGAGAGGCAGGCAGAGAGAGAGGAGGAAGCAGGTTCCCTGCTGAGCAGAGAGACCACTGCAGGCCTCCATCCCAGGACCCTGAGATCATGACCTGAGCCGAAGGCAGAGGCTTTAATACACTGAGCCACCAAGGCACCCAAGACCCCTTTTCCAAATAAAGTCACAATTACAGGTTCCTGGTGGACCTATCTTGGGGATGGTGTGGGGGAGTGGTACTATTTAACCATTTGATGGTTTTCTTATGCCTAGGTACATCATTTTTAAAAATGTTTACTGTATGCTAATAGTAGGTATAAAAGAAAAGGTAAAGAAATCCAAGCTGAAAAAATTAATTTATTAGTTTTAGTTTTTGTGGCTCTTATTATAATGTGGGTTTACATATATTCATCTTTGCCCCAGACTAGATGATAAATAAGTTCATGAGAACACATACAATATATATAATTTCTAGCAGTATAAACCCAGATGTCTAGAACACCACTGACATTCAATAAATATGTTGGACAAGTAAATCAAATAATTATTGAAGAAAATAAGGAATGAAGAGTGTTAAAAAAACAACAATCAATTCAGTAAGTTTGAAGATCTAATTGCCATTATTAAGCAATTCATGAATTAGGTAGCATCCCATCTAGCAAGCAGAGAGATGCTATGGAAGCTATATAAAATGGAAAAATTTTATAGGCAGAAATAAGAAAAACAGCTAGCAAAAGAAAGTAAAAGATTATTTCAGGCAAGGTCACCTTCCCTTAGGGGGAAGAGCAGGGGATCTTATTAGGCGGATTCCCACATCTTCCTTTGGGGGATGAAAAGGGCCCATGGAACAGATTACTTCACTGGTGCTGACCAGAAAATGCCTGACTGACCAGTTAAGACTACACTTACGGGGGAGGTTTAAACTGCGATTAGTTTGGGTATTAAGCCTTGATTTGGTATTTGGCCTTCCACAAGTGACTCTATTTGGGGATTAGGGTTTAACAATAGAGAGAGAATCTCATTGACCCATTCTGTTGCTCCCACCATGTCTGAAGAATAACTTGGAACATGCTACTAAAGTTAATGTACTGAAAATGGCTCAGATTAATTCTTCTCCCTTATAAATGCTTAAAATTGGGCGCCTGGGTGGCTCAGTTGGTTAAGCGATTGCCTTCGGCTTGGGTCATGATCCCAGGGCGAGTCCCACATCAGGCTGGGTTCCCTGCTCGGCAGGAAGCCCGCTTCAACCTCTCTCACTCCCCCTGCTTGTGTTCCCTCTCTGGCTGTATTTCTCTCTGTCAAATAAATAAAATCTTTAAAATAAATAAATAAATAAATGCTCAAAATTGAGGATTTACACTAAATATAGGGAAGTTTACCTATTTAGAAACAGAAATAAATCTTGACCTAAATGCAGCTTTATCTAACTTCTTGTTTTTTTCTAATAAAAGCATAAAATATTCTGTAATGAAAGACTTATGTTTAAATCAACTTCATATGCTTGATTTCATATAAACATTTCAGATTTTAATATTGTGTGCAAATCTTTTATATGGCTCCAAGGAAATTATGAAATATGCTTAACAAAATCAAATAATATTTATACTGTAAGAACAAAAACATTTTATATATATTATAAGTAATAAAAAAAGGGCATATTAGATAATTCCAATGGCATCAAAGTGATGATATAGGTATATATTTTATATTGACCAGTAAGAACTCAAAACCTACTGATTTACCTGAACATTTACTAAAAAGTAAAACTAGTCATTGTTTGAATTTTTATCTTTGTTTAAAGCTTATAGCAAAGAAAAGTATTTATGTTCATTTAAGTATAAAACCATATTTTTATTTTAATCGAATTAATGAAAAAATGTTTCTCAATCTCTTTAGAAATGTTAACATTTTTCTCAGAGTAATAAATTAAGTTAGACTTTAATTATAAATATCTTTGAGTCATTGCAATATTCAAATGTCTCTCAAGTATTTATTTAGAATTCTTATTGACCTCAAAAGTTAGAAACAGAATAAGGATTATGACTACAAAGTACATTGTTTTTCAGCTTTCACACTTTAGAAGTCTGAGCAAATGAGAAAATTAATTATAACAATATCAAAGAGAAAATAGAACTGCATCAAAGTTATTCAATTTTGTATTTTTTTATTAAGTACCCATTGTGTCAAAGAAACTGGATAATGCATGCTAATATATGTATTTTCACTTCATGAATCAAATTTGATACAAAACATGCACATAAAAATAGAAAGTGAGAAGAAATAGATGGAATTGTGGCAACATTTAGCTCTGCAGAAAATGTACCCATTCCTTTCACAGATATTTATTAGGCACCAAATATATGACAGGGAATATGCATTATATAATTTATGCCATTATGGATGACATGCAGTTCCCTTTCTCAAAAAAAAATTTTGTCTCCTAAGCATTTTATTATCCTTTCCCTTATTCATTCATTCAATAATTATTTTTTGATTGCCTACTATGTAATGGACATGTTATTTGTTGGATAAATAATGGTGAACATCAGTCCCTCAATGATTTACTCTTCACCATAATGAGCTCATTTAGATTATCGGTATATTCCTTTGATTTAAAAGAAATTATTATTATTATTATCATCATTATTATTATTTTGAACTATGGTCAACATCTGAAACCAGTCCACCAACATCCTCTCAGACGCTTTGGAAATACATTCAAAGTCTCACATCATATCTTTTCCAAACCACTCTCTATATAGACTATCATAATTTGAAACCACTTACACTGAAATTAAAATAAAATTTAATTTCATGTAATTCAAATTTTAAACTGAAATTAAAATAAAATGCAAACTCTGTTTTAGTGATCAACAAAGACTTCTGATTTAACTCAGACATTTTTGCTTCCCAACCTATGTAAGGTATCATGCTTTTAGCCTATCCTTGTTTGCCCAGTGAGTCCAATGACTGGTCCTTTCTAGTACTTTAGGTCTGTTAAATATTATTTTCACAGAAGAGTATCTCTGGTAACTCTACGTTTCTAGCTCCTTACTTCCCAACGTATTATCATCTGGTGTACCATGTTAGTTCCTTTCACAGTATAAATGGGAAAAGAAATTCATAAGGTTTTAGTTTATAGGAAGTAGGGATAGGTCTACAGAAACTATAAATAAGTAAACAGACATTTATAATTCTAGGTGATAAAAGTATGATGATAATTTAAGTGCAGGCTATACAATCACTAATAAAAATGTTAAGCCTAACCCCATCCCTAGGTTTCCACAAAATGTATAAATTAATATGCATAAAATTAATAGAGCTGGCTGTCCAAAGTCAGAAAGTTGGTGTTTGAAAAAGGAAAAAAAAAAAAAAGAAGAAGAATTATAAGCTGTATGGAGTACAAAAATGATAGGAATAAATAAGACTAAATTAAAGAGATAATTTAAATTAAGGAGACCAGATCATAAAGTACTTTGTAATCCATCTGAAGGAACTTAGTTTTCATCCTGGTTACCTTAGGTGATCACTGAATGTACTTAAGGTACTAGTAACTTCAGTGTAGAGGTGTTATATTACTTTTCTACTGCTGTCCCAGCAAGGTATACAAATTTAGCAACATAAAACAACACCACTTTATTTTCTCACAGTTTATGTGTTCAGTGTGGCTCCATAGACTTTACACTTTAAGTACACAAAACTGAAATCAAATTGTTGGCAGGGCTTTCTTGAGGTTCTGGGAGATCATCTGTTTGCAGGCTCATTCAAGTTGTTGGCAAAATTCAGTTCCATGTGATAAGACTGAGGTGCCTGTTTCCATTCTATCTGTCCCCTAAGGATTCCTCTCAGCTACCAGCCCACTTCCCATAATCCCTGGCTCATGGCCCCCTTCAAAGCCGACAACAGCTGATCAGTTGCCCCGTATATTTAGATTTTTTCCTTATCTCTCTTACACATCTCTGCTACCATCCTCTTCGGCTTTTAAGGACTCATATGACCACCTTGGCTCATGTGTATAATCCAGTTTCCTCGTCTTAAGATCAGGTAATTCATACATTTAATCTATATATGTGTACCTTAGTTTAGCATTGAATTAAGTAACCAAAGTCAAGATATCTTTTGAATTCTGCCTGCAAAAATGAAGCAAGGAGAGCAGCTGAAATTGTTAAACTGATGTAAAGGAAATGTCACAATAACTGAAATTAAGTAGCTGGACATGAGATTTCAAAAATAAAGCCATGTTTTTGTTTGGAATCTGTGTGGATGGTGGTTGCACTCTTTGCGCAGCAAACATATCAGGAAAAGTTTGAAGAAAGACTCGAC
>PITA01030094.1:0-16997 GCA_004023965.1 Spilogale gracilis | reverse complement strand
TCTCTGGGGGCAAGCCTCCAGACCCTCCAATTTGTTTCTAACTTTTTGCCGATGTTCTTTGTCTCTCGTGGCGGTCCAGAAGTGGGAAATATCACATTTCAGGCTGGTTTCATGGGTGTTCACGGTGGTCTTGTAGTGTTTTTTTTGTTGGAATTCAGCTCTCTTCAGGGAACTCCCTGAAATGCGGTCACCTGGCCTTCTGCCATCTTGACCCTCCCTTCCATTATTTCCTTTCTTTGCCCTTCAAACCAAGGGGTGAAATGTTTTCCTATCATGGGAGTCTCTAGTTGCTTCAGCTCTTGTTTGTTGTTTCCCTCAACCCTACCCTTCCTTTATAGGTGGCTCATTCATTAAAAACTCTTCTAAATGCTTCTGAATTGAATTCTACTTTCTGATGGAATTCTCATGAAGACAATTTTTGCCATGAAGAAGTTCCTATTTTTATGGGATCAGATTTGCCGATTTTGATTTTTTGTTTCTCTTTTGTTACAATACTTTGAAAGACTTTTCCTTCTTTCAGATAAAGAGGATATGAAAAAAATTGTTACCCTTTTTCCATGTCTACCTCTAGTATGTTTATGGTTTTATTTACTGGATGTTTAAATCTTTAATCCACTAAAAACACATAGACAATGAAATTGTTTCTCTGATGACTACACATTATTGCAAACATTATTTATTGAAAATAATATTTATTTTCCCAGTAATATATCACATAATAAATTCCCATATATATTTATTTCTATTGAAAATAAGCCAAGAAGAGAAAGTCAAGTATCACATGTTTCACTTACTTGCGGTGCACGAGGGGTAACCTGGAGGATAGTGGGAGAAGGAAAGTAAATGGGAACTGGGGTAATCCAGGGAGAGAAACGAAACAACAGAGACTCTGGACACAGAAACAAACTGAGGGACTTGGAGGGAGGAGGATGGAGGGATGGGAGAGCCTGGTGGTGGGTACTGGGGACACCTAAAGCGTGGAGCACTGGGTGTGGGGAATGGGGAATGAATCTTGGAACACTGGAAAAAAAATTTAAGTAACAAAAAAAATAATAATTCCTGTTATTTAATCTAGATCAGACCATATGTAAAAATGAAAATATTTTTCAGTTCAGTCTATGAAGGTGATAAAATGCTAATTCCCTAAATCTAAACAAAAGACTTATTTCAATTCTCAATACAGATGCAAAAGTTCTATATGAAATAAGAGATTGTGTACTCTGAGAAACTGAAGGTTTTAGAGGGGAGGGGGTGGGAGAATGGGTGAGCCTGGTGGTGGATATTAAGAAGGGCACATATTGCATGGAGCACTGGGTGTTGTACAGAAACAATGAATCTTGGAACATTGCATCAAAAATTAAAGATTTATTTTATGGTGACTAACAACACAATAAAAAAAAGAAGAAAAAAACTAGGACAGTGAATATAAAAACAATAAAATAAAATAAAGTTTATTCTGCAAACACAAAGATGTTTAAATACCAAGAGATATTTTATCAAAATTTATGATTTCAATATTTCTTGATTATGTCATGAGATACTAAAAAGGCATTTGTTATAATGTAGCAATTAGCTTTAATACAATATTGAAAAAAGAATAAAAACCTGTTAAATTTATAAAGACCATATTCAAAAAGTCAGTAAGAAGCATTAACTAAATTCTAAAGATCAGAATATCCAGGATGACTCACTATCACTTCTATGACTCAATATTTTTTGGTGGTCCTAGCTATGGCAATTAGATAAGAACATCTACATGAGAAGAGATCAAACTATCTTCAGTTGCAATTGTCTGAATGTATACTTAAAAAACAAGAGATTAATAAAATTCCTATAATTGATGAAAAAATTAGTTTTCTCGCTAGATATAAGGTAAATATATAAAAATCAATTTTTGGGGGGAAAACAACCAATAAGCACCCAGGAATGTTAATCGCAAAAATAATTCACGTAGTACTGGAGCAAAAGCTACAAAATGCTTAGCATAACTTTAAGGGAATTGTGTACGATGTATATAAAGTCATTTATAAAACACAACTGAGATACATTAAAAAACCCCTAAAAAGATAGATATTTAAAACTAATTATGTTTTTAAAGAGAATCCCTATAGCTTTCATGGATTCTGAATAGGTAAAAGGATTTCAAATTTAATGTGAAGAACTAAAAATATAGGAATTGCCAAAAAATAATGAAGAAAATACTGATGGTGGAGACTTAAAGGGATTGAGCGTTTATTATAAATCCACTGTAGGGGTGCCTGGGTGGCTCATTCATTAAGTGTCTGCCTCATAGGTAGGTTTTTGTGTGTGTGTTTTGTTTGTTTTGTTTTTTCTATAATTGACTGTTTTTCAATCCTTTGCTGACTTTAGAACTTTCTCCTGTCCTTGTGTTTTTAAAACCAGTACAGGTTCTGATACAGAATTTTCAAGTATTAGTGAAGTGACTTTGCATCCCTGGAATAAATCTTATCTGGTTATGACTAATGCCATAATGTGGAATATATTCATACATTATGGAATTTTTATTTGTTGCTAGATTTAATTTGCTCATATTTTGTTTAATTTATTTTTTAAGATTTTATTTATTTGACAGAGAGAAACACAGCCAGAGAGGGAACACCAGCAGGGGGAGTGAAAGAGGGAGAAGCAGGCTTCCCATGGAGCAGGGAGCCCAATGGGGGGCTGGAACCCGGGTCTCCAGGATTATGACCTGAGCTGAAGGCAGTCGCTTAACCAACTGAGCCACCCAGGCACCCCTGTTTAATATTTTATATCTGATTGTGAGGTTTATTGGTATGTCGTTTTATTTTAATGTATTTGTTTTTGATAGGTTAGTGATGTCCTCTCAAAATGAGTGGAGAAGTATTCCTGTTTGTCCTACTTTTTAAAAGTATTTGCAAAAATTGCTATTATTTGAATTTTAAAGTTTGACAAAATTCACCACTGAAACCATCTGGATCTCAAGTTTTCTTTGGGGAAGGTTTTTATTACAAAGTCAGCTTTTAAAATACATATAAATCTATTCATATTACTTGTTAACTTTTTTGATAAAGCTTTTTCCCCCTACTAATTTTCCCATTTGATCCATGTTATCATATTTATCAGCATAAAATTATTTATAAATTTCAATATCACCTTATTAATATTCATAGGATGTCTAACAATATAATCTTTTCAATTCTGCTACCGGCACTTTTTATTTTCTCTCCTTTTCTTAATCAGACTTGCCAGGGAATCATAAATTTCATTACGGTTTAAAAGGAACAAATTCTAGCTTTGTTAATTGTGTTATGCGATTTATAATTTACGCTTCTTTACAGATAAAGAAATTGAGGCTTGCCTAAAGTCATGTAAATGTGAAGTAGTGAACGGAAGGTATAGAGATTCAAACAGTTTTTTCTGACTCTAAAGCCTGATCTCTTACTGTTTATCTCAAATTTCCTATTTCTCAATTAGACTTTAGTTGTAAAAACTGCAACTCTGAATTTTTTATTTACACCATATAGATGTTAGATACTCTTATTCTTGGAATAGGTCTAGGATGACTTCATTTTAGTTTACAGAATTCATATCTTTAGCAATTCTCATTGTAATTCATTACTCAGTATGAAAAAGCAAAATAAGAATAAGAGAAAAATCATGGCTCTGCCCTAATACAGTCTACCATTTATTTTCTTAGAGCCACAAAAAATATAAAACATTAATGATTCACTGGTTATCCTACTTGCCTATGTGAAAAAATTTGGGATTTCTATTCTCCCTTGGAGACAGCTAGAGGAAAAAAAAGTTCTTGGCCAAATAAGGGTATCAAGCTCAATTTAGGAGGTTTTAATCTGATGCCTGCCATTCAACTCATATTTATTCCTCTAGAGTTTTTAAAATAATATGCACTATTATACATATGAATTAACCCGGACCCAAGATTTAGAAGTGGCACAAAACTGGCTAGTCTAGCACAGGGCGTCTGATCCAGGACTATTCCAGAATATTGGTTCCTATTCACCAAGAGGCTAGTAAACCAAATGGGAAATCCAAACCAATCTTAGAGTGACCCAGATAGAACCTCAAAATGAATCTACCCTTGCCCAACTTCTCCAAATAGAAGATATCCTAGTAGATAGCACTACACCTCTGAGACCACCCTTAAGCTGATGTTATTACAAGATGGTGATTTTTTCAGGTCAGTATTGCAGAATTTCCCTCAGGTCACATTTTATCTGGCAAGCCTTTTGACACTATTATATTCCAAAAACATTCATGTTAGAGTTATTATTTATAACTCAGATAACAGTACCGCAGTCTGCATTATAATTAAAGATACTTCTATTGAATTCATCATAGTTAGGTGAATATATCCATGTTAAATTACTTGTAGAATACATCTAAATGTGTTCAAAGTGAATTTTTATAAATTGTTTTTAAAGATTTTATTTATTCATTTGAGAGAAATAGAGAAAGACAGAGTGTGTAATTCGTTCCTATTAAGGCACACTTGTGTTAATATGAAAATTGCTGCTTAAAAGAAAAAAAAAACCCTCACAACCTATTTTTTCAAGATCTAATTCAACAAGATCACTCCTACAAAACATTTCCAAGCAATTTAAGCAGACAGACAAAGGTGCCAACCACATCCAAAGATTTGTCTTGACATAGTTTGTAGCTCCAGATAAGCTTTTTCTGTGGTTCCTTTCTCCATATGCCTTCGTTAAGCCATTGTCCAGAGGTTTTTAGGCCATAGTTCTCTGATATTTTGAGCCAGTGAAGGGTATTTTCTTCCTTCTTTCCATAGAAAGGTTCTGCTGGTGCAAATCTAAGCTCCTTTGAGATACATTTGCAGTCATCTGCAGCATGTGGGCAAAAGAGTGACAACCTAGAATAAAAATGCCTCCTTCTATCCCAGTCATTAATTTTCCCCAGTGAAATCACTCAAAAATTAGATTATGCTCTACATGCTCCACTTCAGATAATATTTTAGATTCTAGATTTTTTTTATTCAGTATCTGAGTAGGATATTAAGAGAAAATTAAACAAGTAATCTGAAGACAAAATTTTCTATTTTAAATGTAGGAGCTTTTCCTAGTAACCCACAGTGTCTTTGTGATTCAGCTGGAGAGAAAAAAATTTCCGGTTGATGCAAAGAATATAGCCTCCAGTTCTTTCTTATCCTTCTAATTAAGTACTATCTGAATATACTGGTATCTTAATTAAAACCAAATTATAGTATCAAGATTCAAAGTAAAATGCAAAAGCACAATTTAATCATTGTCTGTTGCAACTTTGGTAATCATTCCAAAAACTAGGAATCTAGGACTGAAATATTTTAATGTTTTGACATAATTGTTAAAACCATAAAATTAAAAAACTGATATTTTCATGGCTTGTATTGGTCATAATCTGATACATAAAGCATCTAGACTTTAGCACCGATGTTGACAGAAAGTAAAAATGCTATGCAAGTATGCTCTCCCTAAGATGAAATTTTAAAATATTCTACATTAGAGGCTTTCAGTATAGAATAACATTGACAGTTCTCTTTATTATAATGGACCCAGCATAAATATTGTTTAATAGGGTGTCTGGGTGGTTCAGTTGTTAAGCACCTGACTTTGGGTTTTCGTCTCAGGTTATGATCTCATAGGTCATGAGGGAGGGCCCTGCTTTGGGCACCCAGCTCAGCAAGGAGCTGGCTTGAGATTCTCTCTGCCCCTCCTGCTCATGCTCATTCTTTCTCTAAATTAAATAAATCTTTAAACAAATTTTGCTTAATAAAATTCTAAGATTTTTTTTTTTTTTTGACAGAGAGCGAGATAGTGAGAGAGCGAACACAAGCAGGGAGAGTAGGAGAGAGAGAGGCAGACTTCTGATTGAGCAGGGAGCTCCATGCAGGGATCAATCCCAGGACCCTGGGATCATGACCTGAGCCCAAGGCAGATACTGAAGGCCTGAGCCACCCAGGTGCCCCACTTAAAATTCTAAACAGCACATTAGAGATCCCCCTCTCACTAGCACTTCTTCCTTCTGCTAGAATTACTCTTCATCCAGTTTTAGACGAAGACACCTCTTTCATTTATCACAGGTATTCCTCTGCATTCTAATTTTTGGTATATTTTTATATTTCCCACACCAAATCATAGCTCAAATAAGGAAGTGTCAGTGTTTTTCATCTATAGTGAAAGAAAAATACATGCCTATGAACCAATCACAATGCCACTAGCTAATTAATAGGAGCAGCTCAAGTAATAAGTTCAGTGGAGTAGGAAAAACAAAAAGATATTGTAGTAAGTGTTAAATCAGGATGAAAAAAGATAACAGATATTCCATGTGTGTATAAAAAACAACTATGTGGCCATAATTTTATCTAACTATAGAAATAAAACCTGAGAAATCATAATTCTGGTTTTAGTAAAGGACAGAAAGTCTTAAATTACAGAAATTATTATGTCAAGATTTGCAGTTATGTTGAAAAAACTGACAGATATATATATACATATATATGTATGTGCATTTATACATACATCTTTAAAGATATTAAATATATGTTAAATGAAAACTATTTTTCTTTGTACATGTGTATATATGTATATATACAGAGTATATACAGGAGAAATGTTCTCATTAAACATCTCTCTCCCCCATATATTTCAACCTCTATCTCTGTATCTAATGACTTCTTGCAATTTTCACAAACTTACCTATAAAATTCTATATAATTCTTTTAAAAGATATATTTCCTTTTTTAAAGACTTTATTTATTTATTTGACGGAGAGAAACACAGCGAGAGAGGGAACACAAGCAGGGGGAGTGAGGGAGGGAGAAGCAGGCTTCCCACTGCGCAGGGAGCCCTTTGTGGGGCCTGATCCCTGGACTCTGGGATCATGACCTGAGCTGAAGGCAGATGCTTAAGGACTGAGCGACCCAGGCATCCCAAGATATATTTCAATGGTAATATTTTTTGACAGTAGAACATTTGTAAAGTACAGAAAAAGCACACATAGAGTAAATATAGTTTTACCGGTTAGAGGTAATAAGGAAGTAGGCAGACAGACACTGGTATTTGAAATTCAAGAATATGTGATCCGTTTTAAGTATACTGATTGAATAGTGGATCTCACTATTGCATGCTGGACATGGACTCTGTGCTAATCTAGACTAGAGAGTTAAGAAAAATAGGAGAACAGGAAAGTTAATGTCTGATCCCATAGCCTTTCCTCAAGTTTAATGGGATGATTTGACTCTCCGTAAATTTTCTTGCAACATTAACTCAAGAAATTGTTAGTTGATTATTATACTTGATCCAAGATAAATGGAAATTCAGTCAAGTTCTGTATTTTGGAACAAGGTTTTTTACTTCCTCGTTGGTATTGAGTATTGAGCATTGGTACTGAAATGAAGCTCAGAGAATGTGGGACCAATGCAATACAGCTCACAAGCTATGTAACCAGATGATAAAGAACACTTGGGGAAATAGTGGGAACAGCCAGTCATGTAAACCTGAGACATGACTGGCCAGGATCAAAGAACCTTTGAGCTAGTTGCTTGTCTCAGCTTAGATTTTTCCATCCATATTCAGCCTCACCTCTCATGACCATTCATATCCCGAGGGAGGAATGACTGGGAAACTGGAAGCTATGTCTGGGTGTCATGATACTCCTTCTCTGCTCTTGCTGTGTGTACTCTATCACTTCCTGTCCTTTCTCTTTTTACAAAGTCAAGTGAACTTGATGCTGGGTGAAGCTTACTACATTTCATTAGTTTAATTGTAGGAAAATTAAAAAGATTAGCAGGTATGTTTATCCCATAACGATTTTTAGCAATGCACTATAAGAAGTGGATAAACTCAGATGAGAGCCTATCTAAAAGCAGAAAGGTCAGAAAACACAGCTTTTAAAAAGTTTCCTGAATCTGTAAGTTGGAACCAATAATTGTTTAAAAAAACCCAACTGACTTTTCTACTCCAGGCTGAAAGTGATACTAGTAGAGACCTCAAAGTCTTACCCTTAGTAGGATATTAGGTTGGGGTCCTAAAAAATAAGATCAGTGTCTTGCCTTCCCACTAAACCCTAGACTTTTAATGTGCATCTACTTAATGGCCATTAAGCAAAAGCACCAGATAATAGATACAATGGTCTACAGGTAATAGATAAGATTCTTTAGGTTTAAAGACTATATTTATACCACATCATGTTTTCAGGTACTTGAAAATAACAAGGCACAGGGCAGCTTGGTGGCTCAGTCAGCTAAGTGTCCAATTTTTTATTTTGGCTCAGGTCATACATGATCTCATAGTCCTGGGATCAAGCCCCGCATCGGGCTCCACACTTGGTGCAGTCTGCTTAGGATTCTCTCTCTCTTTCTACCCCTTCTTCCTGCTTGTGCTCTATCTCAATCTCTCTCTAAAATAAATAAGTAAAATCTTTTTAAAAAGAAAGAAGATGATGAGGCACACACACAAAAAATGGAAGCCTAGTAATTTCTGAAGGAGAGTGGATGACCAGATTGCCCAAAATCACCAGGCAAGGTTATCAATAGTGTGTGACTGTTAGGAATTAAAGCTTTTCCTAACGATGGTTCGGTTTTGGACAGGATGAGTTTGAAGAACTTAGATATATCATAGGTGTTCATATCCAGCAAGAGCTGGCTTGCTACTTTTACACATGCTCAAACTTGCTTAGAGATAAAAATTTGTAAATTTCAAACAGTAATGGTTGTTAAAACCAAGATAATGTATATATTTCAGTGAGAGTCTACAGTTTGGAAGGAAAGGGAATGGCAGAATAGAAGATTATAGAACATAAAGTTTAAAGGTCAAGCCGAGGAGACTGTGAAGAAAAAAAGCATGGGAGAGGCTGAAGCTACAGAAAGAAGTGATCATGGATCAACAAGGATACAAAGATATGCCCTCGTTTGTGTAAAAAGTTATTAAATTTAAGGCTTATTTATGAAAAGGCTTGTTTATGAAAAGAAAGGAAAAATTCAACTGGAGGAATTGATTGAGAATAGGAAGATCACCTCATGTTCACATACTGAAAGAAGAAAAAAAGGTATGCAGATGTAATTTTCTCTAAGAAGGATGGCAGAAATTTGAGAATGTTTGTGTTAAAAATCTCATCTTTTTTTTCTTTAATTAATTAAGTGGGGAAATTAAGGATTATAAGTTATGTAGGTAGTTTCAGGTGAGTAGTGGTGGTATGAATGAGAAGAGGCTGAAAGGGACAAACAAAATAATTGTTCAGGGACATGGAGTGCTCAGCTGACATGAATGCCATGACAGGAATCAGCACAAATCCAAATCTGACCTACTCTTTTTTTTTTTTTTTAAGATTTTATTTATTTGACAGAGAGAAACACAGCTAGAGAGGGAACACAAGCAGGAGGAGTGAGAGAGGGAGAAGCAGGTTTCCTGCCGAGCAGAGAGCCCGATGTGGGGCTTGATCCCGGCTCTCTGGGATCATGACCTGAGACGAAGGCAGTCGCTTAACCAACTGAGCCACCCAGGTGCCCAGGGAAATCTGATCTACTCTTAAAGAGATTTCTATTTCTCTATATTATTCCAAAAACTCAAAAAATCAAAATGTAGCTTTTTCACTATTTTATTTTCCTTTCCCTCTCCTTTTAACATGGAACACATGCAGAATAATTTTACAGTTATAATATTAAGAATATATATTGTATTTCTGGTGAATTAATGTTTTTATTATACATAGAGGAACCCTTTTATCCCAGATGGATTTGCCTGTTGATATATGCTTTGTCTTCTTAAATCAAAGTATTTCTGCCAGTGGGCATTGCTGTGAACAAAACTGATTACTAAAAAGAAAAGAAATTCTCTCTCTCTTTTTCTACACACACACGCACACAAACACACACAATTTGCATATATCTCTGGTGATTTTGAGAACTGGAAAATAGAAACTGAAGTGTGCTGGGGGAAAAATTTACTACTTATGTTTTAAATAGGCTGCCATTATTTATACTACTGCCATTTTGTGTTATAACTGAATTTGTCTATTGTATTCATTAGTGGCTTAATAGTACAATACTTTCCTGAACCTTCATTGCTATGATGATTCAGGGTTCTTGCAACATTACTGTTCATACTATATTTAGGATTATAAATTTAGTATATGAGACTATTTATTTTTTCATAGCCCTTTTTCAATTAAAGTAATCTTCAGTAGGTGAAGAGTAGTTTGGAAGCAAGGAAATGATGTGGTTAGAGCTGTGCTTTAGGAACATTAATCTTTTAGGATTATGGAGTACAGAATGGCATCTACATGACTTGGCAACCAGTTGGATGCTGAGCAGAGTAGGGTGGGAGGTGGTGATGCAAGAAGTCTTCAAATGTGGCTCCAAGTCTTTTTGATTCTCTTATGGGGTCTTTGAATGTGATTGTAAGGTCTTGAGTTGTAGGTACTCTGAATATTAATTGATATTAAGCACAAAAAGAAGCAGAAGAATATCAGGTTTAGGGAAGATGCTTAGCGTGTTTTGAGTACAATCAATTTAAGAATTTTTGGAGATACTTAGAGTATTAGACAATTTGGAAATGAGTTCAAGGGAGGCTGGGGACAGGGTAGGAGGAGATTTCCTTTACTGAACTTCATAAACTGGTATATTTTCAACAAATATTAAGATAATCTGCTGTCTGGATGGTTGTTGATAATATAGTAAACAGATAATGAAATGCCATAAAGGTGAGACAGAAACATTAATGTCAAACTATGAGGTCATATAGAACATGTAATTACAGGATAGCATCTTTTATTGTGTTAGCTTCCCCATGTCAACTGCAGGCCTTTCTCTTACGCTGGTTACCATCTGTCCTTAAAAATAGGCATTGTCAGTATCTGGGAACTTTCTCTCAGTGTCTACTAGGGCGAATCTGTTCCTTTCTTGCTTCCACCCTATACTTTTCATAGTTTTTTTTTCCTGGCTAAGCCCTTACTATTTAGGGACCACTAGTATCTCTACTTGTTGACCTCAGAATAGTGAGCTTTGTGTTTGGCAATGATTATTCATGGTCTGACTACATTACAATAACCTCTCTTTCTAGAATTTCCCTGTATCTCCAACACCTATCAATTCCCTTGTGGAAATACAGACTTCTGCCCATTCCATGCTGCTCTCTGTTTTCTGCTAGCTCAATTCACACGTTTAATTGCTTCAGTAGCCTTGAACAAGTTCCCACTTAGCTCACTGATACTGCTACCACATTTGAGCTTTAGTTCCCTGTGTCATAGGAAAGACTGATCCCCTAAGTGGAGAACTGGGCAAATGTGCAGCTCACTCTTATTTTTTCCTTCTCTCATTGATTATGATCCTTCTTTGCCTATTTTCTAAGGCTCAAAAAGTGAGATGCCTTATATATTTTGTTCAGTTTATATTTGCTTATTGTGGGAAGGAAATTCCTTTCATAAATATGTCATGGCTGAAAGCAACATTTCCTAAATCTATATATTTTTTTATTCTGCAGTTTTCTTTTATTCACCAATGTAGCAAGAACATCCCTTCGTGACTTTCAGTGACTGTGTAGTATTTTAATCATATGGACACACCATCATTTATATAATATATACTCTATTCTTAAACACTCATGTTGCCCTTCTTACTATAGAAATAATCTTAATCCTCCTTAATTATATTTCATTTAGATAAATTTTTACAAGTAGAATTGCTGGCTCCTTGAGAAGATCTAAAACTATAAAATTTTAACAAATAAATGCTTCTAAAATACCCAAATACATTTGCGTGTGGTGGTCGTTAAGACCACTTGCAAATTCAGTGTTTCATGAGGACTCCTCATATATTCCTATCATGGCTATGATTTACTGACATCACAGCAAAAGGATACAAAGCAGAATGAGCGTAGGGAAAAGGCATGTGGAGCAAAGTCTGAAGAAATCTAGGCACAAGCTTCCAAGAGTCCTCTCCCACTGAAGTTATATTAGGATCTCTAAATTTCTCCAGCAATGAGTAGTGACAACATGAGTGAAATTATGTTTATCAGGGAGGCTCATTAGAAACTCAATGCTCTCTGCCTAGTATGTATCAAAGATCCAGAGTGTTTCATCCAGAGTGAAAGCAGGTGTTCAGCATAAACCTCACTGCTTGCAAAACTGTTTTGGGCCAGTGAGCCACCCTATCATTCCAGGAATAATGAAGTACTCCTGCGGTGTTAGTTCTCAGATTCCAGTCAAGAGCCGACCTTGAAAGTAACTAAGAATAAAAGTCTCAGGCTTACTATGTCAACTCCTTCCGCACAATCTGGTATCTGTAATGTTAGCCCCCAGTGAGATACAGAACTTAACATGGGTCTGCTGGGTTCATGAACAATGCCCTCCATCTTGTTTTTCTGTTTGAAATTTTAATTTTATATTTTTATAGAATAACATAAATAACATTTACTTTCACGTAATACTAAAATATACTGATATAATTGAATATAAACAGTTCATCCTCATTATTCTCAGATTCCATCTCTGGCAATTCATTTACTCAGTAAAATTTACTGTGACTCCAAAATCCATACTCTCACTTTCTGTAGTCATCTATGGACTTGTTCAGAGTGGTGAGAAATTTGCGTCCATCAAGATACATGTCCATGGCTGAGGTCAAACACAGCCAGGCTCTGCCTTCTTGTGTCAGTTCTCATGCAGAAATGCCTGGAAGAGCGAGAAAAGAGGAGGCAGTGCAGTGCAGTACCAAAGCTCTGTCTCAGTCAGTTGGCTGGGCTGGATTCCCAACTCAGGCATCTACTCCTGAATGGCCTCAGGCAAGTCACCTACAGCTTTTGAACCTCGTTTTGTTTTTTTGTGAAATAAAGAGAACCTACTCGGATAAACTATTTTTAGGATTTAAAGGTTGTAATCCATGTGAGATGTATATGTACATATTTCCCCTAGGAGCAATGGTTCAGTATTCTGGAATTCAGTGTTCCCCTGACTTTGTAGAAGATAATTATTGTGAATGATGAGTCTCCACTATATTTTCATTTCATTCCTCCATTCCACATTGGATTGTCTTCTTGATGAAGTTCATGTTTTATAGATTTTAGTGTGCATCTGAGACTAGCAAGCCATATTAATCTTTTTCATTATGAAGTGATTTAATTTGCCCTCCTAGAATAATAATTAATAGGGTATCACATTTGAGGTTTAGGTAGACAATTTTCATATATTTTCCTATTTTCTCCTGGCATGATTAAGCTGATGAGAAAACTGCTGTAGGTATATTTATTGTTTCTGTCAAGTCATCAGTTCTTTTCTTGAGTAGCTTTTAAGAGTGTTCTACCTTTGGGGAACCTGGGTGGCTCAATTGGTTAAGCATCCCACTCTTGAGTTTGGCTCAGGTCATGATATCAGGGTCATGATCTCAGGATGATGAGATCCAGCTCTCTCTCTTCCTCTCCCTCTGCCCACTCCTACCCACCCTCAGTGCATGGTCTGTCTGTCTGTCTGTCTCTCTCTCTCTTTCTCTCAAAAAAAAGTATTCTACCTTTGATATTTTGCAGTTATACTATAACATACCTATGTCTTCATTTATTTTTATTACATCTGCTTAGCTCTTAGTCCTATTGAATGGAGTTCTACATGAATTCCTTTATTTCTGCAAAACTCGACCTTTGCTTCTTAAAATACTGCTACATCACTAATTCCCCTTTTTCTTCTGAAAGAGAGATTAGCAGACTACCACCAAATGCCTAATTGACCTATTACCTGTTTATGCAAATAAACTTTGTTGGAACACAGCTACCCGTTTGTTTACAAATTGTCCATAGTTGCTTTTGCACTACAGAGACAGGGTGAAGACTGACCTGCAAAGCCTAAAATATTTACCATTTGGCTCTTTACTAAAAAAGTTTGCTGGCCTCTCTTCTAGGGCTCCTAGTAGATGTGTGTTGAAACAACACTTACTCCAAATCTCTTGACTAATTCTTCATATTTTCAAGATGATGCTGCACTTCTGTACTTGTTCTTGGTTTTCCAATTTATCAATTCTTTTAGTTTCCCATTCAGACCTTGTTCACTTTTTTTTCCAGGTAAACAATTTCAATGGCTATTTTTCTTAGTTCCAGTATTTCAACTGATTAATCTCATACAGGCTCATTTCTTTGTGTTCTATTTCATAGTTTTTCACACACATTTATGGATATAATTTCTTCAATTATCTCACCCACTTAAATTTAAGCTTCATGAAGGTCATGATTTTTGTATGTTTTGTTTTATCTGTTCTATTCCCAGCATTTAGAATTGTGTCTGACGCTAATTAGGTATTTCATAGATAATTGTTTAAATATCATTTAGGATACTAAATATGCTTATTTGAAATATTTTACCCAAACTATTTTTATTTCCTAATGTCACCTGAAGTAAATTCACTTCCAAATTGTTGATTTTATTGGTTGTCTTTCTCTTTGCTCTATTTCCTTATATATTTTGTAATTTTGATTTGCAGATTTTTTTTTTTAATGAAATACTCACAAACTCCTATTTCCCTTCTGGCAGTTGAGGAGATATCCACCTTTCTAATCTAAGTCTTCTATTGCCACTTCAGGCTTCATGACCCATGGTAATAGTGGAAATACCTCCGGGAGGGTCTCTAAGCCAAAATATATCTTGGCTCAAGTTCTGCACAAGTGGTTGCACTGACTTACATCCTCTTGTTCTAATAGAGTTTCATAGAAGCCATAGACCCAAACAGTGATCAGCAGCTCCTTCTTCAGCACCTGTTCAAAAGTTGGGCAAGAGACAGTAAGGAGTTCTAGAAGTAAGCCTGGTCTGGTCACTTTTAGTCCTTATTACCTAATATAACTTAATTTTCAGGTGCTTCTGTTGGTTTCTGGGGCCCATAAAACTCACAACTTCTGCCTATGGAATCATTTTGTACCTCATTCTGTTTCATCTAGGAATATCTAGCTTGCCTGTGAAGCCAATTATATATTTTTAAAATTTTTCTCTTTTATATTTTGTGAGTTTTAGCCTTGTAGTTTCCTCAATATGTAAAAATTCAATGCATTTTACCCTCTTTCTTTCTTTTACTTATTTGTTTTCCACTGACATTTATCTCAACCCTCTCTTGCATTGGTAAGTGCCCTCTATGCTGGACTGTTTCCATTACCCAAAAATAATGCTGTACTATTTCCCATCTTATGGAACCTCCCCCACCTCCACCCCTTACCTCACCTCTAACTTCCAGCTACAGCTCACACTCTTATTTTGCTTTACATCACACATCTCATAGTCAGTGTTTGTACTGGCCAACTCCATGTCTTTTCCAATTCTGTCCTCAGTGTATGCTACTGCCTTACTGAAACCATTTAGGTCAAGATCCCAGTGACCTATGGAGCCCAAATTCCCAAGTTGTTTGTCAGTCGCTGCCTTGAATGACTCATCAAAAGCATTTGACATGGTTGACCACTTCTTTCTTCATGAAACATTTTCTTTGCTTCAATTTGGTGACAACCCTACTCTTCTGAGTACCCTTTGCCTCACTCTCCCTTACTCTTGAACTCTTTCTGGACACTTGTTAAGTTTCTTGATTTTTTTTTTTTTAATTAATGCCTGTTTCCCACTGAAATCAGACTCAGATGTCTCTTTAGACCTACTCTAAATTTATACCTACTCCCCAAGTGATCTCATCCAGTCCCATATTTTCAAATGCCATCCCTATGTTCCCTGTGCAATACTTTATAATTCTAGCCCAACTTTCTTCTTCACATCCTCTCTTGGGTTTCTATTGGATATTTTAGTCTTAATTTATCCAAAATGAGATTGTTGATTTCTTCTTAAATCCCTGTTAAAATCACCCCTTCCCCTGTGTATGCCATCTGAGGGAATGGCATTTTTATTCAGTGGGATCAAGCAAAACAAACAAACAAAAACCCCAACAATAACAACAACAAAAACCTTGTAATCATCCTTGACTTCTCTCTTTCTTCTCACAACCTACATCTAGTCCACTGGAAAATCCTATTGGCTCTATCTTGGAACACATATTCACATTATGAACTTTTATTATAATGACCATAGCTCAGTGAGGTTTAATCTTCTATAATATCTTATCTGGATAGCTACTTAACTCATTTTCAATTTTTCTTTCTTGATCCCTATATATTAGCCTGAGCATTCCTTCTAAAATCTAAGACAGATTACTTTATTCCCCTCTCAGAACCTTCAAATTGCTTCTCATCACATTTACACAAAAATCTAAAGTCCAAAGGTCTGTATGATTTGCCCCTGGTTGCCCTATCTAAGCTCTATAGGATTTGGGCCTGGCTACGGAGCTACTTATTTTATGTTACTTCATAGTACTCTTGCTCGTTCACTGACTTCCAGACACACTGCTCTAATCTTTCTTCCACAAATGCATCAAGTTTTGACTTTTCTCTACAATACTTGTTTTAGCAATGCATATTTGCTTCTATTGACTGGTGAACAAGGTAATGATGCCAGCACGATGTAAAGTTGCACTGGGTCCATATTTGATTTTTCCTAGGCAAAGGGAACCATTAAATAAGCAAGAGAATAGTTATAACTACTTCAGGCAGAGAGAAAGTTTCCTTTCATTCAGCTGCTACACTGGGGGTAAGAACACATTCAAAGAAAAGGCAAGGCTCCTGTCCAGCATTCCCCACCCAAACAGGTGGAACTCTAGCCTTCTGTAGCTCTCAGCTACGTGAGTTGTACTGTCTCCCAAGCCAGCTTAATGGCTATCCCATGTTCTTAGAACTTCATTTCCTTCAGCACTCTTTCGTTCTTGCTAGCCCAGCTCTGATATTAAGCATTGATTTCCAGTCTACTGCTTTTGTACATTTTAAATATTCATGGTGGTGGTCTCTAGTCTTGCTTGGCTACCTGCCTGGATGACCCAGTTTGGTGTTCCAATGACTGATACATTCTCTGGTTTCACAGTTGCACAGATATTACACGATATCTTAATCTTAATTCCCCTCTAAGACCATATTTTTGCCGAAAGTAGTTTTACTCTCCACCACTAG
>PITA01030093.1:0-16998 GCA_004023965.1 Spilogale gracilis | reverse complement strand
TCAGGGGTTTTAGGAACTCTAGTTGGTTAATGTGTGAAGCAGAAATCTGCAGAAGGAAGAGGAAAGTTGTGGCCACCAGATTTTAGAGTTCTGATTCTACCCGACTATTCAGGGTCAAGGAATTTTCAGAGTTCCTAATAAATTGGTATGGTGATTTAAAGCACTTTTAGGGCAGGTTAAGTACTGTAATAGAACGATGGTGTTTTCGGCTTCTCTCTGATCTGAATATTTAGTTGGTTCAGTACTATAAAGAAACACAAATTCAAACATGAGGTTTTCATAAATACCTCCCACAGGTAATTCTGACACCATGTTTATATTCAGAACTCTTAGGTATATTTTGAATGTGATTGAATTCTTTGTATTATTACATTCTAGGCCTCAAATTCCTATATCTGAATGCCTTTTCAAGATGATGTTCTATTATAATCTATCTCATGTGAGGTGTGTACAAATCCAATTGTGTACAATCATGAGACACATGTTTACAATATTGTCTTTCCTTCTGTCTGCATCTCTTTCTGATTCTTTCTGATCTCCTTCTTTTTTCCTCAACCCCATTCTCTCTGAAATGTACGTATATACTTACAGTACTTTAAGTTCTTTTAAGCTCAGAAAAAAAGGACTTTATACCTCTGACTGATGCAAGCACAAGGTCCATTTTTCATTTTTCTTATATGAAATATAAATGACATATTTTGTGATAATGTGGAACTGTATTGGTATCAGCTATGTCAATATAAATGAGTACCTTATTTACTAAAATAATTATTGATAAAATCCCATGGCCCTCTCTTGTAAAATAATACAGCCACCAAGTATTTATTTTTCTTTGAAGATATTTTTAAAAAATTGCTAAATGCTTGGTCCTGACAGGAAACATGTGCTAACAGAGGATGGAACAGAAAAATGGCAGTTCTTTCACTGGGTTTATCCTGCTGGGGTTCTCTGACCGGCCTCAACTGGAGCTAGTCCTCTTTGTGGTTCTCCTGATCTTCTATCTGTTCACCCTGCTGGGAAACACCACCATCATTGCCTTGGCCCAACTGGACCCCCATCTTCACACTCCCATGTACTTTTTCCTCTCCAACCTAAGCTTTCTGGACCTGTGCTACACGACCAGCATCGTCCCACAGCTCCTGGTTCATCTCAGGACAGCAGACAAGTCTATCTCATTTGGTGGCTGTGTAGTTCAGCTGTTTGTCTCCCTAGGGTTGGGATCTACTGAATGCATCCTCTTAGGGGTCATGGCATTTGACCGCTATGCTGCCATCTGCAAGCCCCTGCAGTACACGGTGATCATGCACCCCCGTCTCTGCGCCCTCATGGCTTCTGCATCATGGCTCATTGGTTTTGCCAACTCCTCCTTGCAGACAGTGCTCATCTTCCTTGTACCTTTTTGTGGGAGAAATAAAATAGACCACTTCCTTTGTGAGATCCCCCCACTGCTCAAGCTTGCCTGTGTTGACACCACTGTGAATGAGTCTGTGCTCTTCTTTGTTGTTGTAATGGTTCTCCTCATACCTGTGACATTAATCACAGTCTCCTATGGTTGGATTGTCAGGGCAGTCTTAAGAATAAAGTCAGCTGCAGGGCAGAGGAAAGCGTTTGGGACATGTGGGTCCCACATCACAGTGGTGTTCCTGTTCTATGGCACGGCAATCTACGCTTACCTCCAGCCCAGCAACAACTACTCCCATGATCAGGGCAAATTTGTTTCTCTCTTCTACACCATTGTCACCCCCATGGTCAACCCCGTCATATATACACTGCGGAACAAGGATGTGACAGGAGCCATGAAGAAGGTGTTTTGGAGGGGCCATGACTCCAGATGACTGGGCAGGGAAGACTCTTTGGTAGGACACACTGACGCCAGAGTAATTAAGATGTTTGTTTGTTTGTTTACTTTAAATTTATTTTATTTTTTCAGTGTTCCAAGATTCATTGTCCATGCCCCACACCCAGTGCACCATGCAATAGGTGTCCTCAGTACTCACCACCAGGATTCCCATCCCCCCCCCTCCAAGTCCCTCAGTTTGTTTCTGTGTCCAAAGTCTCTCATGTTTTGTTTCTTTCCCTGAATTACCCTACTTCCCATTTCCTTTCGTTCTTCACTGTCCTCTATATTACCCCTTATGCACCACAAGTAAGTGAAACCATGTGATACTTGGCTTTTTCTACTTGGCTTATTTCACTTAGCATAATCTCTTCCCCTTCCCCTGTCACTCAAAATTTCTTCTTACAACTGTCCTGTGGGAATTTCCTGAGATCAAGTGTCAGATGCTCTACCAACTGAGCCAGCCAGACACCTCTTCAAGTCATGTATATTTTAAAGTGCCAAAACTGATACCATCCTCCTAACTGCAGATGAGAATTATAATGAGTGGAAGACTACATCACCTTCAATATGAAGGTCACCATTACTAGGTTTTCTGGTTTCTGAGACAGGGAAGGATTTTGCTAATAAATACTTGAACTAAATCCAGGCAAATATGGTCTACATCTTCATCTTCTGGTGGTTAATTCTCTAATATATTGCAAGACAGCTTATTCAAATCTAATTACATGGTAACAAGGTCTGAGTGTTTTGTAGAAGTTTGTTGTTAAGATTCCTAGATCAACTTCATTTGTTAATTTCTTATTCTACTATCTATATTTTCCTGTGTTACATCTATTTTCTTTTCTTTCTACAAATTCCCCAGGATGATCCTGAACAAAACTATTAGTCCTAGTGTTGGGTTGGAGGACATTTATCCCAATATTCCTCAGGTCTGTGAATGTCTGGAGAGTAAATCTGGCACACCAGATGGGTTCCTACAGCTGTCACAGCAGTGAAGTGGGGGGTGGTCTGACCACCGTTCATTCCCACCAGTCTCAGCACCGCCAGTGTCACCACACCAGAGCCACTGAGACACCAGTTGATGTTTTCCTGGAACTGAAGAGACCAATCAGAGCATCATTTCTTTTGTCCTGGTGGGCATAGATAGTATAATATATAGAGTCCACATAACTCCAGAAAATAAAAAGGCAGGAAAGAGATGGATCAGAGGATACCTTTGTAGCTGAATATCTAAATAATGCTCCCCAATTAAAAGTCAACCCCAATGCTAATTGAGGCCAGTATGTAATTCTTTTCATTAGTGGATGGGTGATGGCAAGAAGTAGGGATACTGCTACCAGAGCTATAGGGTAGGAATTCAGAGAGAGAACCAGGGCCAAGGTCAGCAGTCCCTGGAGGAAAAGAAAGAACTGAAAAGTTGAACTGCCTACAGCAGCTACTGGGGCATTTGCTGTTATAATCAATGGGCTTGCCCTAGGGTATATGGTGCAAGTAGTGGTACAGGGGTGGGACCCCTAGCGCATGACCCCCGCTAATAGTCTAAGCCAATGCCTGTAGGCCCTGGACAGACCGAAGACTAAAGAAAGAGAAATTAAGGAATTCATTCAATTTACAATAGCACCAAAAACCATAAGATACCTAGGAAAAAACCTAACCAAAGAGGCAAAGGATCTATACTCTAGAAACTACAGAACACTTATGAAACAATTTGAAGAAGACCCAAAGAGATGGAAAAACATTCCATGCTCATGGGTTGGAAAAATAAACATTTTTAAAATGTCTATGCTGCCCAGAGCAATCTACACATTCTATGTAAACCCTACCAAAACACCACTGACATTCACAGAGCTGGAACAAACAATCCTAAAACTTGTATGGAACGAGAAAAGACCCTGAATCACCAGGGGAATGTTGAAAAAGAAAACGAAATCTGGGAGCATCATAACACCTAACTTCAAACTCTAGTACAGGCTATGATCACCAAGACAGTATGGTATTAACATGAAAACAGACACATAGATCAATGGAACAGAATAGAGAGCCCAGAAATGGACCCTCAACTCTGTGGTCAACTAATCTTCAAAAAAAAGAAAAGACTATCCAATGGAAAGAAGACCATCTTCAATAAATGGTGTTGGAAAATTGGACAGCCATATACAGAAGAGTGAAACTGGATCGCTTTCTTACCTCAAACACAAAAATAAATTCAAAATGGATGAAAGACCTAAGTGTGAGACAGGAACCCATTAAAATCCTAGAGGAGAACACAGGCAGCAACCTCTTTGACCTTAACCAGAGCAACTTCTTACTAGATATGCCTCTTTGGGCAAGAGAAACAAAACAAACTACACTATTAGGACTTCATCAAGATAAAAATTTCTGCACAGTGAAGGAAACAACAAAACTAAAAGGCAACGTACAGAATGGGAGAAGACACTTGCAAGTGACTTATCTGATAAAGGGTTAGTATCCAAAATCTAGAAAGAACTTCTCAAACTCAATACTCCAAAAACAAATAATCTAGTTAAAATTGGACAGAATACATGAATAGATATTTTACCAAATAAGATGTACAGATGTTTAACAGACACATGGAAAGATGCATCATGACTCACCATCAGAAAAATGTGAATCAAAACTACAATGAGAAACCACCTCACACCTGTCAGAATGGCTAAAATTAGCAAGAACAGGTGTTAGTGAGTATATGGAGAAAGGGAAATCCTCTTACATTGTTGGTGGGAATGCACTCTAGTGCAGCCCTCTCCAAAACAGTATGGAAGTTCCTCAAAAAGTTAAAAAGAGAACTACCCAATGAGGGAACAATTGCACTACTAGGTATTTACCCAAGAATATAAAAATGCTGACTCGAAGGTGTACAGGCCCTTCAATGTTTACATCAGCATTATTAGTAATAGCCAAATTATGGAAAGAGCTCAAATACCATTGACAGATGAATGGATAAAGAAGATCTGATAAGCATTAGTGACATTACAGCAAAATCTCTGGAAATCAACAATTCAAAGTTTACTCTTTCCTTTTCTTTTCTTTTTTTAAGATTTTATTTATTTGACAGAGATAAACACAGCCAGAGAGGGAACACAAGCAGGGGGAGTGAGAGAGGGAGAAGCAGGCTTCCCGCTGAGCAGGGAGCCCAATGTGGGACTCGATCCCAGGTCTCCGGGATCATGACCTGAGCTGAAGGCAGTCACTTAACCAACTGAGTCACCCAGGTGCCCCTACTCTTTCCTTTTCTATCACTTTACAATTTTCTTTTGAAAAATTTTTTAACATAATGCAGCAAAATATTTTTTTCAACATCTTAGTCTGTACTTCCTATGAATACTAACCTCACAGAAATCGTTCTCTCTTCTATTAAAATCATTGGGCTTGTTCTTAGAAATAACCACCCTCTTTTTGCACACCCCATGAGACAAGTTTAATAGTAAATACTATCTAAACAAGAGTAATTTCTCATAATATCACCAGAGCCTACAAAAGAGTCTGGCATGCAGTAGTCACACAAAAAAAATCTTGTTAAATAAATAAAAATATGGAACAATTTTAAAATTAAAACAGGCTATTAAAAGTGAATTTAGGCAATATAGGAATTTATAGAGAATTCAGATTGCTAACAGAAAGTTGTATTATCTGAATCTGGGCAGGACCCTGTCCCTTTTGTAAATGTCATTTTTGTATCAACAAAATTCCATGCCTAGGCAAGACCATGTTCCGCTACATCTCCATTTTGCCTTTGCTGTTGGATTTTTGATTCCCACATTTTTTTCTTCCTATAGCCTCTTGGGGATGGTTTTGCTGCCTATTGTTACTGTGTTGTCAAAGGGTAAAATTAATTTGTGATAATAGGTTTTAAAATGCACAATGGGGATCAGAATACTTGGCGTGGAAATACAAATCTACTGATAATGAAGCCTTGATATTCTGAAGGTCGCTCCCCCACCGCTCTTGCATGGACCTCTCTCTTTCCAAATAGATGAGACGCTATTACTAGCTTCTGATAAGAAATAAAAGACTATTGTATTTAGCTCTTTATTGAAACCTGGTAGGTTTACATTTCAATAGGTTCATTTTCCTGTTTCAAAGAAGCACCCATCAACCCTGGCATGTTCTTTAGTGACAGCATGATTCTTAGTTTCTATATCTTCCACATTATCAGGCCATGGTCCAAAATATCCAGAATCGAGACAAGGGGCACCAGTCAGAATTTGTTTTGTCATATGTTCTTGGGGCTTAGCTCTGGTGCTTCCCTCTCTCCTTACAGCTTTAAGGGTTAGAAAAGGACTTCTATCATGGTGCCAAGTGGGATCTCTTAGGAGATTTCCAAATAGGCTGTTCTTTCTCAGAAATCACCTATATATCTCATAACTCATCCCAGAACATTATTTTCAAGGATTTTGTTCTCAGTGATGAACAGAACGTTATCTGAACCAAGAAAGCATATATTCTGAGAAGAAAAATGGAAAATCCATTGTAACTAGAACAGGAGAATAAAATGGGCATGGGCATTGTAATGTAATTTTCAATACGTGGTTTTATTTTCCTAGCCTTCCATAACAAAGTGCCACAAACTAGGTGGCTTAAGAGAACCAGACTTACTGTCCTGTAGCTCAGGACAGAAGCCCAGTATGAAGATCTTGGCAGAGCCTCTAAAGCCTGTAGGGAGAATACATCCTTGGACCTTTGTAGCTTCTGGAGGTTTGTTTGTGGGCAGTTGGGGGCTCCTTGACTTGCAGACACAGCAGGTCATCTACTGCCTCCCTAGGCACATGGCATCCTCCTCCACCTGCTCTATGTTTGGTTCTTTTTATAAGAAATACCAGTCATATTCGATTAGAGCACCCTACTGAGTGTAACCTCATTGTACCTTGAACACATTCGTAAAGACCCTGTTTTCACATAAACTTCCATTAACCTGAGCTGGGGGCTAGGGTTTCCTACACTGCTCAACCCCATAGCTGTAGTATAATATCATTATACCTGTCAGATTATTACAACTCTGTATTATAAATAAATGTCTGCTATGCAGTGGTGACTCCAAGATGCATGTATTAGTTCTATTCCAAGTTCATACACAGATACATTCTGGTCGTAGTAATTGCTAATATTCTTATTGATAAAGTTGCAATTTCTCTTATTCCTATTGCTCTGTAGATAGCAGAAGCCTACTGCAATGGGAAAAATTCATACCGTTATCTGTGATGAATATTTAATGAAGGCTTTTCACTTCCATGCCTGTTGCACACTTTTACAGATCTGAAGCATAAGCACAGATACACACTTGTAAGACCTAGCATCTAGCATTTAGTTTGAGCTGGAAAAAATTATATTCTTTCATGTCACTAGTGAAGTGGTGTTCAGTTAATTTGGACTTCAGATTTCCCTTCCATCAAGAGCTTACTGTAAGGAAATAGCAAACTCACCCACAGACAACAGTTCTGCAGGTAACACCACCATTGTTTTGGGTCAAAGAATCAGGAGCAAAGGGAAAAACCTTGGCTCTTCTTAGGAACATTTGAATGGGTGCTAGGATAAGAAGATGGCATCTTCCTCCAAGGAAGAATATCGAAGATTACAGACATCCAACTATCTCTTGGAAGAAGCAAGATGGTCTTAAAGGATCAATACACTTTTATGACTTGAAGAGAATGGCATATTGAGGGTAAAGTGAATGTTGCAGATAAAGGCTCATGAGTGCTGGTCCCTCATGCATGCTAATACACTCAGTGATTGCCAAGTGGTGTGTGATCATGGAACTGTAGACAGGTGTTAGGGGATGAAACAGAAAAGAATCCTTAGAATAAACCCAGAATTGTGTATTTAAAATATTCCAACCTTGGACAGGATAATCTTTGAAAATGGTGACTCTCGAAGGCAAGGGAAGTCAAAATCGCTCCTCACTCAGACTCTGTTAAGGTAGTACCGGTTCTCTTTGCAGCTAATGTTAGTATCAGTTTCTCATCTCCAAGGTTTGTCCAGGAAGACTGCCCACTCATTTCAGTGTTTGGGGCATAAGAGGAAGGATAACTTATAATGGACAACTGAGTCTGCGGCTGAACACAACTTAGAATCTGTGAATTCTATGGAATCCTCCCAGGAATAAAAGGGCTACTATTATATTTGAGGGATATTTTTATAAGTCACCAGAGTCAAAGCACATGCTTTAGGGACTGGAGACTGTGTCTTTTTAGTTGCCCCAGGAGTGTCCTGCCCCATGTAACTCATTAGCCCCAGTTGAGGTATTCCGAGTTTGGCTCCCCAGAGGCAGTCAAAGAGGAAGGCCCTGGAGAGGTGACAACAATCTCTTCCTGCCCAATTGACTAGGGGTGAAATTATTGTTTCTACTTATCTCCCAGTACTATTTAGTGGTATTGGCTATAACTTATAATGGACGTATTTTTTGCTAGTGTTTAAATTCCTTTTTAAAATTAAGATGCAGGGGCGCCTGGGTGGCTCAGTTGGTTGGGCGACTGCCTTCGGCTCAGGTCATGATCCCAGAGTCCCAGGATCGAGTCCCACGTCGGGCTCCCTGCTCAGCGGGAAGCCTGCTTCTCCCTCTCTCACTCCCCCTGCTTGTGTTCCCTCTCTGGCTGTGTTTCTCCCTGTCAAATAATTAAATAAAATCTTTAAAAATAAATAAATAAAATAAAATAAAATTAAGATACAATTGTCACATAACATTGTGTTACTTTTAGGCATCCATGTAATGGTTTGATACTGGTGTATACTGTGGAATCCTCACCACAGTAAGTCTGATTATCATCTACTGTTACACACAGTTCTCTTTATTTTCTTTTCAGGAAAACTTTTAAGACCTATTCTTGTACTCATTTTCAAGTATGCAAGAGGGTACTGCGTGAATTCTGCCTTTAAATGTGAATCAGCTAATGGGGCTTGATGGCAGCATATGATTAGTGAATATAGGGGAATTATCAGAGTATCCACAGTATCATTAAGGTATACTAGTCTTGGTGACTGAGAGGTCACTTGATCCCTTTGTTAGAAGACAGAAGCCAAGAGGAAAACCTCCTGTTTTGGTTGAATTGTGTCTCCCCAAACGATATGTTCATGTCCTAACACCTTGTGCATATGAATGTGACTTTGTCTGAAAAGAGTCTTTAAAGATGTCATCAAGTGAAGATGAAGTCATGCGCAATGAAGGTGGGCTTTAATCCAGAATGTCCAGGGTCCTTCTGAGAAGGGAAAACAGAGACACAGACCCAGATACCGAGAAAATGCCATGTGGCCACAGAGGGAAAAATCAGAACAATGATGAATCAAGAAACCAAAGAATGCCAAGGAGTGCCGAAAACACCAGAAGCTAAGAGAAAGGCATAGAACACATTATCCTGAGAACCTTCAGAGAGAGGGTGGCTGGGATGACATCTGATCCTTCAAGAACACGATAGGGGCAGTGGAGTGTCCCACTCCAGACTGGGAGAATGTTTCCAAGAAAGGGTCAGAGTCACACCTTGTGCAGAAGAGAGTGAGGGCTGTGCGGCGTGTGGAACAGGGAGCAGGCACGCTTGTTACCACTGACTCTGGGCGGAAGTGCAGGTGAACCCGTGCAAGATGTCCTGCCTTCTGTGTAAGATGAGCGTGTGTGTGAAAGTGCTTCGAGAATGAACTACTTCTCAGCATAGAGTAACGAAACACGATGCTTGCTCTGCAGGCTGGCACTGTATTTGACCCTTGTGATGACCAATCCATTCTGAGATTTGTGAATCTTGAGAATTCTTGTGCCCATCAATTTATTGTTTCTCTGTCGTTTTCCTTCTTTTTCACTTTTAGGGAGTAATCTCTGTTCTCTGTGTAACTGGAATCTCTGTAGATACGTCCTGTCTCTTTCAGTTTCTACTATTTGTCCTTCTATATTTGTCATCTGTGTCCCTTTTCTGGGAGGCTTTTCCTTTCCACGTTCCCCACTTAGGCGCTTCATCCATTCATCCAGTGGTAAGCACAGATCCCAGGGCCGGGCAGCAGCGGTGGAACCTCACATAGTAGGAAGTTTGGGCTGTTCCCACTGCTTCCCTCGGATGGAGGACAAGTAGTGAGGAAGAGGATCAGAGAGATGGGAACGATTCAGAGACCGGAAGTAGCCTGTTGGAGAATGTACTGAGCTGCTGGCAAGTTGGGTCTTTCAGATAAAAGACTGTCCTCACAATTGCAGCTTTGCGGAGAGGATGGTGTCCAGGCTCCTGCTGGAGAAGCGTTCCTGCTCATTATTTTTTCAGTTATGTTGCTTTTCTGTAATATCCTATTTCAGCAGGTATTCATTACAGCCTACCTGCGTGGTTCCTTACAAATCCTTGACTGTGTTTCTTTTTTTTCCCAAGGTTAGCTTTTCCAAATGTGATTTTATTAGCCTTGTTCACTCTTTTATAAAATACTCCCGATATTTATGTATTTTTTAAAGATTTTTTGTATATTTATTTGAGAGAGAAAAACAGATAAGAGTGTGGGAGAGGGTGAGAGAAAGTTAAGCAGACTCCATGCTGAGTGAAGACCTAGACATGGGGCTCTAGCTCAGTATCCTGAACTTCAATCTACTCCACCACCGAGGCTCTTATAAAGTCTCTTGGTGTCCTGCTTTCTTATTGTTATATTTTTAACACTGGGTATAACATTGTCATATAAAAATTTGATCAGTTTAAAGAATAATTAAAAAGTGAAGGATTATGATATTAACACCCGCGTTAACTAGAAGCTGGACGGAACCTCGGATGGGCCTCTATCCAACTGCATACTTTTCCCTTCCCTTTGATCATGGCTTTGTTATCAGTCCTTTGATATCGTTTTTAGTTTTGACTATAATTTTTTTACTGTAAATATCTTTACCATCCATATGTGAGTTCTTAAACAACAGTTGTTTTACTTGTTTTTGAACATTATGTAGAGGGATTGATTACTTTGTAATTAACATCATTTTCTAAGCACTTTTGTGTGAAAAATATTGTTTCCATTTGTTTAGCTAAAATTTTATTTATAATGTTGTAGGGCACTCTTTACATGAATAGGTCACAATTTATCCGGTTTACTATCGAAGGGTATTTGAGCTCTTTCCAGCTTTTGGTTAATACAAATAATGCTGTTTTTGAGCATTCTTATAGGCATTTCTTGGGCAGGTGACCCAGCATTGTCCTAGATAATACTGGATCTACGTTGTCAGTGTGACTGTCAAAGTCATTTGTGCATGGAACGCTGTCAGCAGCAGATGCAGTCTGGGAGGCAAAGCATTAACAGCAGGCCTGTGACTCCTTCTCTCTTCGGGACACCCAGAGTGCAGTGTCTTGGCCAGTTCTCCCTCAAACTCTTAGGATGGAATCTGACTGATATGAGAATAATTGAGAAAATTCAAATGTGAGCATATTTCTAGCAGGAAGTATTTTATCTCTTTAGGCTGAACATGATAAATGGGACTGGGATTTATGGATGGAACTTATGGATCTTGGAGAAACGGCCACAAGCCACCCAACAACTTCCTTCCATTTCTCTGTAGTGATTATTTTAATTATCCTGGTAAAACAAAAATGATTTGGAACTAAATGCAAAGACTAGTTGAATTTAAATAAACCATGCACATTTTATTAAAACATAGATAACTTTATAACTGCTTTATTACATCCTTAAAATCTATGGCTATAAACTGAACAGTGTTCTAGAGAATTTGAGATTTTGTTTTCCCTTAGCCACAATAGAAGTTCAGTAGACTTTGGTTGACCTCCTTTTTATTTGCCCTAAAGATTAGAATGAGTGTAATTATTAGCTCTGTGATCCTATATAAGTTGGTTAAGTGAAAAACTTACTTACATATTTGCATTTAAAATTAAGTAACTGAATGGATTCATAAATATCTATTTATATGTAAATTTTTTGGCAGTTGTGATAAAAAAATCTTAGATGTTTTATAAAACCTATAGGTCATTCACAAATAAGACTAGGGTAGCTAGGGCGATTTAGAGTTATTTGTCTTTTGCGAAATATATGAAATAACAGAAGAGACATGAAGTCTCCTCTGGCATTGTCCTTGATCATCGGTCTCCCTGAGGACGGCCATCTCTGGACAGCTCAGTGACGGGGGCTCATTAACAGTGCACCCCAGGGATGTCAGCTAGGGAACACATCTGGTTCTCAGTGCCAGCCCAGCCACAGCTGTGTCACAGCACCCTCGCTTGTGCTCATAAGGGTCTCACTATCACCAGGCAGGTCATTGCCTTGGGGAAACAGTAGTGAGAGTTTGCAATTGCCTTTATCTCCTAACTCCTAGAGGCAAAGTGCAGATCTCTATTCACCTGAAGACACATAAAGTCATCGTAAGCAAACGTTGTTTTGCTTAGGAAAGATCTATGGATAGCCCAGTCCTGGTTATAGTTGCGCTTTGCATTTACACATACAACTGATTCTACAGGTCCAAGTGCCAATGCTCAGAGACTTGGAAAAGAGGTAGGGAAATAACTTAAACCCAACAGAGAAGGTAAACAAAGGGGAGTGAAATGGAACTCAGTTTCTGTGTTGCTCTAGAAATTGGCAAGTTGGGGTGCCTGGGTGGCTCAGTTGGTTGAGCGACTGCCTTCAGCTCAGGTCATGATCCCCGAGACCCGGGATCGAGCCCCACATCGGGCTCCCTGCTCGGCGGGAAGCCTGCTTCTCCCTCTCTCACTCCCCCTGCTTGTGTTCCCTCTCTGGCTGTGTTTCTCTCTGTCAAATAAATAAAATCTTAAAAAAAAAAAAAAAGAAATTGGTAAGTTAGTTTATTTTCAGTCGCAACTGTTCTTGAAACAGAAGAGCAATATTGGCTTACATATATGGTTCACTGTCTAAAGAAACAGACTACAGGAGTTCATCAAATATAAGAACTAAAATTAATTATTTATTATAGATGCCGCCAAGTCATTTCCAGACATTTGAATTTACTGTAGTCCATTCATTATCCCTATGCATGCACATGTGGAAAATAATTTAACTATGCATATATAGTGGTAATAAAATATGCCCTTCCGTACTAAAATAAATATGCATATGTGTAAATGTATTAGACTCCATACTTCCATGCTTTCTCTTTGGTCCTTATTGCCTGTGAAATGAGACAATATTTGTTTTCTATGCTTGAAAGTCATTGTCACTATTTATTGCTTCTAAATGCTCATTTTCTCACTTACAGATTACCAAAAAATAAAAAATAGGTATGGAGTTTTAAAATGCTATCTCACTCAGCATAATCTCTTTCCTCAGTTTGGCGATTGTGGCCATTGCTGCGATGAACATTGGGGTAGATATGGCCCTTCTTTTCACTACATCTGTATCTTTGTGGTAAATGCCCAGTAGTGCAATTGCAGGGTCATAGGGTAGCTCATTTTTAATTTTTTAAGGAATCTCCACACTGTTTTCCAAAGCGGCTGCACCAGTTTACATTCCCACCAACAGTGTAAGAGGGTTCCACTTTCTCCACAGCCTCTCCAACACTTGTTGTTTCCTGACTTGTTAATTTTGGCCATTCTGACTGGTGTGAGGTGGTATCTCAGTGTGGTTTTGATTTGAATTTCCCTGATAGCTAGTGATGACAAACATTTTTTCATGTGTCTGTTAGCCATTTGTATGTCTTCTATGGAGAAGTGCCTCTTCATGTCTCCTGCCTATTTTTTTGATGTGGTGATCTTTATTTTGGCTGTTGAGTTTGAGTAGTTCTTTATAGATCTTGGATATCAGCCCTTTGTCTGTAGTGTCATTTGCAAATCTTCTCCCATTCTGTGGGTTGCCTCTTTGTTTTGTTGGCTGTTTCCTTTGCTGTACAGAAGCTTTTTATTTTGATGAAGTCCCAGAAGGTCATTTTCGCTTTTGTCTCCTTTGCCTTTGGAGACGTGTCTTGAAAGAAGTTGCTGTGGCCAATGTCAAAGAGGTTACTGCCTATGTTCTTTTCCAGGATTTTGATGGATTCCTGCCTCACGTTGAGGTCTTTCATTCATTTGGAGTTTGCCTTTGTGTGTGGTGTAAGAGAATGGTCTAGTTTCATTCTTCTATACGTAGCTGTCCAATTTTCCCAGCACCATTTATTGAAGAGACTGTCTTTTTTCCACCGGATATTTTTTTTCCTGCTTTCTCAAAGATGATTTGCCCATAGATTTGTGGGTCCATATGTGGGCTCTCCACTCTGTTCCGTTGGTCTATTGCTCTATTTTTGTGCCAGTACCACGCTGTCTTGGTAATCACAGTTTTGTAATAAAGCCTGAAGTCAGGTAATGAGATGCCCCCAGCTTTGCTTTTCTTCTTCAGCAATTCCTTAGCGATTCGGGGTCTTTTTTGGTTCCATATAAATTTTAGGATTTTTTGTTCCAACGCTTTGAAGAATGTTGGTGGAATTTTGATCAGAATGGCATTGAAAGTATAGATTGCTCTGGGCAGTATAGACATTTTGACAATGTAGAGAACGTCAAGTATCACATGCTTTCACTTACTTGTGGTGCATAAGGGATAATATAGAGGACAGTCGGAGAAGGAAAGGAAATGGGAAGTAGAGTAATCCAGGGAGAGAAATGAAACAACAGAGACTTTGGACACAGAAACAAACTGAGGGACTTGGAGGGAGAGGGATGGGGGGATGGGAGAGCCTGGTGGTGGGTACTGAGGGCACCTACTGCGTGGAGCACTGTGTGTGGGGAATGGGGAATGAATCTTGGAACACTGGAAAAAAATTTATGTAACCAAAAAATAAATTAATAAAATAAAATAAAATAAAATGCTATCTCGTTGTGTTGACTATTACAATGGGGAAGTTCCATTTTGTGAATATTGTGTCAATGCATCTTTTTTCTTTTAAGTAGGCTGACCTTCAGTGTGGAGACCAACATAGGGCTTGAACTCACGACATTGAGATCAACACCCAAGCTGAATTGAAGAGTCAGACATACAACCAACTGGGCCACCCAGATGTCCTTTGTCACAGTGCATCTTTATGTTGATTTTATTGTTAAAAAGAAATGATCTTTTCACTGAAAAAATAAAATGATGTAATTTAAAAATGATCATTCAAGGGAATACAAATAACAGTCTGAAGAAGACAAAGGTAGGCAGGAACTTGAATGCTTAGTTAATTGATGAATTAGGTAAATGACAAAGTGTGTGTGTGTGTGTGTGTGTGTGTGTGTGTGTGTGTGTGTGAGAGAGAGAGAGAGAGAGAGAGATTGTACTAATAGGATGCATTAACTATGCTGGGTTCCATCCTTGTATCCCTGCACAGGACTGTGAAAGGACTCTTGTATGGATACTTTTGGGGGCCTGATCAGAAGCTCTTTTCTTTACCTGGCTGTTGATCCAGTCCTAACCCTATGTGTTAGGAATATGGGCTGCAAGGTTCACAGCCGTTCACTTCTTCAGAGATTTGCCCTCAGCTGAAAGGAATTTTGTAAAGTATTCCTTAGTTTCTAGAACACAGATCCTTTACCTCTTTAGTTAGGTTTATTCCTAGTATCTTACGGCTTTTGTTGCTATTGTGAATGGAATCAATTCCTTAATTTCTTTCTACAGTTATATTGTTAACATATAGAAAAGCAACTGATTGCTGAGCATTGATTTTGTATCCTGCCTCCTTGCTGAATTGCTGTGTGAGTTCTAGTAATTTGGGGGTGGAGTTTTTTGGGCTTTCCACATAAAGTATGTCATCTGTGAAGAGGGAGAGTTTGACTTCTGTGCCAATTTGGATGCCTTTTCTTTCTTTTTGTCTGATGGCTGACTAGGACTTCTAGCACTGTGTTGAACAATGGTGGTGAGGGTGGCATCCTGTCATGTTCCTGATCTTGAGGGAAAAGCTCCCATTGATAATGATATTTACTGTGGGCTTTTCATAGATGGTTTTTATGATACTGAGGAATGTTCCCTCTATCCTTATATTTGAAGAGTTTTAAAGAGGAATGGAGGTTATGCTTTGTCAAATGTTTTTTCTGTATCAATTAAGAGGATCATATGGTTCTTTTCTTTTACAGAAGCACTCTATCATCTTGATTGACTTGCAAATGTTGAACCACCCTTGCATCCCAGGCATGAATCCCATGTGGTCAGGTGGATAATCCTTTTAATGTACCGTTGGATCCTGTTAGCTAGGATCTTGTTGAGTATTTTGACATCCATTTTCATCAGGGATATTGGTCTGTAAATCTCCTTTTTGATGGGGTCTTCGCCTGGTTTGGGGTGAGGGTAGGGCATCCTCATAGGAAACGTTTGGAAGTTTTTCTCCTATTTCCATTTTTTGGAACAACTTTAGTAGACTAGGTATTATTTCTTCTTTAAATGTTTCTTAGAATTCCCCTACGAAGCCATTAGGCCCCTGAACTTTTGTTTTTTGGGAGGTTTTTGATTACTGCTTCAATTTTGTTACTGGTTATTGCTCTATTCAGATTGTCTGTTTCTTCCTGTTTCAGTCTTGGTAGTTTGTAAGTTTCCAGGAAGACATCCATTTCTTCTAGGTTGCTTAATTTGTTGGCATATAGGTGTCAGTAATAATTTCTAATAATTATTTCTATTTCCTATTTCCTTAGTGTTAGTCATTATCTCTCTCCTTTTAGTCATGATTTTATTAATTAGGGTCCTTTCTCTTTTCTTTTGGATAAGAAGTTTTCTTTTAAAAATTGATAAATGCTTGGTCCTAACAGGAAACATGTGCTAACAGAGGATGGAACAGAAAAATGGCAGTTCTTTCACTGGGTTTATCCTGCTGGGGTTCTCTGACCGGCCTCAACTGGAGCTAGTCCTCTTTGTGGTTCTCCTGATCTTCTATCTGTTTACTCTGCTGGGAAACACCACCATCATTGCCTTGGCCCAACTGGACCCCCATCTTCACACTCCCATGTACTATTTCCTCTCCAACCTAAGCTTTCTGGACCTGTGCTACACGACCAGCACAGTCCCGCAGCTCCTGGTTCATCTCAGGACAGCAGACAAGTCTATCTCATTTGGTGGCTGTGTAGTTCAGCTGTTTGTCTCCCTAGGGTTGGGATCTACTGAATGCATCCTCTTAGGGGTCATGGCATTTGACCGCTATGCCGCCATCTGCAAGCCCCTGCAGTACACGGTGATCATGCACCCCCGTCTCTGCGCCCTCATGGCTTCTGCATCATGGCTCATTGGTTTTGCCAACTCCTCCTTGCAGA
>PITA01030092.1:0-16999 GCA_004023965.1 Spilogale gracilis | reverse complement strand
AGGAAGGAAGGAAGGAAGGAAGGAAGGAAGGAAATTATCACTTCTAAAATGCTAAACATACAATTAGCAGAGAACCCTGTGGCACATTAGAATTAAAATACACTGCAGTCTAGTGTGGCATACTCCAGGAATGCCAAGATGAATCAGTATTTCAGAAAGTCTTCCTAAATATGACACAAACCCAGAAAGTAGAAAATAAAAGATTTATAAATTCAACCACTTAAAAAAAATCCAAAGCATTGTGCATTAAAGCCATGGTAAACAGGGGCGCCTGGATGGCTCATTCGTTAAGCGTCTGCCTTCGGCTCAGGTCATGATTCCAGTATCCTGGGAGTCAAGCCCCGCATTGGGCTCCCTGCTCAGCAGGAAGCCTGCTTCTCCCTCTCCTACTCCCCATGCTTGTGTTCTTTCTCTTGCTGTCTCTCCCTCTGTCAAATAAATAAAATCTTTTAAAAATAAATTAAAAAATAAAGCCACCATAAACAAAGATACATTGGGGGAAAAATATTTGCAGTTCATATCATTGAAAAATGGCTAATATGTCTGTATTTACATCTCTTTCGTAAATCAGTAAGAAGCCTAACAGCCCTATGAAAAATAGGTCAATTGTATCAAGAAATATTCATAAATACAAATGGTTCCTTTACTGCTGAAAAAGTAGTCTACGTCCTTCATGATAAGATAATAGCAAAAGAACTGTAACTTAATTTTTCATCTACAAATTGGCAAAGATAAAATGATACACTTTGTTTTCAGGTAAAGATTGGCACAACTTCTATGAAAGGCCACTTAATATTACAATTATAAATATTTCTACCCTCTGGCCTGACAATTGCATTGTTGTAATTTATACTCCAAATATATTCATTTATTTGCAAAATCATGGCTATCTAAAATTAATCACAGCAGTTTTACTAATGCCATTAAGAGGTTTAAAATAACTTAAATGGGGACTAGTTAATAGATTATGGTGTATTCTATAATGTAATGCTATGCAGCTGGAAAAATGGGGGATATGCAAAATACCTTGCATATAACCGATAAGTGAATAAATCACTGAGTGAATAGAAGGAACAAACAAGGAAGGAATGCAGGAAAGAAAGAAATAAGAGAGCTCTCTATATATACTGATATAAAGGAACTTTTAAGACATATTAAGTGAAAATTCTCAGGTACAAAAAAGTATGCATAGTATTTTAAGAAGTGAAAAATGAATTGTCAACATATTACGTATATAACTTGGGAAAGATACATAAGAACTAAAAGAGTAATTGCCTCTAAGGAGGGCTCTCAAGAACTGGAAATAAAAGCAGAGAATATACTATTTTCATTTTGAGTTTACAACCATAGAGTTGTACAATATACTACTAAAAAGTATAATTAAATTTTTAAGATAACTTTTAAGTACCCTCAAAATCGAATTCATATTCACTGAAAGGTGGTTTTGGCTATAAATGTATTTTGGCCAAAAAAGACTGCTGGACAACTCCCCTCCACCCGATCTAAGACCTTACAAGAGGAAAAAGGCAGATGAGATACTTCTGTCCTATCTATTAAACTTTCCCACTACTGTCCCATCTTGGAATCTATCTGTGCCAGATACCTTTGGTTGCCCTTTCTGACCCATTCTTCATCCTTTCTTGGGCTCAGCTGGAGACTTGAGGGAAAAAGCACGGTGACAATTGGGTATTATTTGCCTGGTTCCTATCCTTTACAGTCTGTCTTTGTCCATCTTAGGTCACAGCTCCTGTTATAGGGCCTCCAACAAGAGCCTGATGTGTGTTGCTGTGCCAGTTCCTTCATTTCCTACTCCCAAACCCATCACACCACACACATGACTACACAGGGATGGTACAAGTCCCATCATATTCAGAATAAGATCATTGCTCCATTCTTTGCAGCTTTCTCATACCCTGATCACATCTTCGTAAACAATTCTTCTTCAAAACTTTCCCCAAATTACATATTTTGCACATATCATTTCATGGTAAACCCCAAATGATAAATCATTTCAAGCCTTACCAGTAGTTCTCCAACTAATATTTACACTTTTCTGTGCCTTAGCTCTTATCGCCTTTTTCTCTCAAGATACAGTTCAAGACTCATTTAACTTCACACTGATATTCTTCTTTTTTTATATTTCACAGAACTGACTAAAATATGGGTGGAGTCCTTGTTTTCTTCATTTTTCATTTCAGCATTCAAATCACTTTCATTTTTGAAAGAGACTTTTTCATCTCCATATAAGCCAATCAAGATTTCCTAGCCCCAGGTGATTTAGTTTTGCTTGACTGAGCAAGTAACCAAGATGGAAAATTAAGAGCCCTATGGAAGGCAGCAGGGCCAGCTTCACGGCGTGTGACCTGCGTTGTCAGGCAGGAACCCATACTTACAAGGGCTCCATACTTGATTTAAGGCAGTGCTGACACCATCTTGAAAATACCTTTTTTTTTTTTTTTTTTTTTTAAACAAAGAGCTCTGCATTTTTACTTTTCATTGGGTCCCATGAATTATGTAGCTGGTCATGGCAGACAACTCTTAAAATGGGTCAAAAAGATCCCTCCTTTCTAGTAGTCACACCCTATATATCCCTACTCCCTTAGTGTGGGCTGGACCTAGTGACTGACCTCCAACAAATAAAATACAAAGTAATGAAATGTCACTTCCAATATTAGTTTACAAAGAAACTATGGCTTCTATTTTGTGATCTCCTTCTCTCTCCCTCTCTCTTCCTCTCTCTCCTTCTCTCTCTCTTACTTTCTCTAACACATTGACCCCTATATTAATTCTCAGACTAGTTACCAATACAGTTTTCCCAGGCTATCTCTATGTGAATGGCTCAGCATGGCAAAGAAACCTATCTTTTTTCTTAAAAATTCAGCTAATTTGAAGCTTCAACACTGTTAAATAAAGAATATGGTTTGTTAAACAAACCATAAATACAAACATCCCCAAAAATATGTTATTAATCTTGTATAAACATTGGACTATATTTTCAACTTCTGATTTTTTGAAATGCAAATTTGGTTCTTTTTAAAAAATTATAAACAGTTGAATAAAGAATTTTATTTGTTTAAATTTTAATTAACATACAGTGCAATATTCAACTTCTTGCTTTTAATCTCCTACAGCACCTAATTCAGTCCTAAATGAAATACTTGTTTACTAGTAAATAATTGTGAGAGGAAAGATGGTGAGTGTGGGAAGAAGGAAGGAGGATTTGTATTGACTTGGAAGATAAGCATTATTCTTAACATTTTGCTTACAATTTCCTAATAATCTTTATCATTTTATGCATTCTTGTTTAACCTATTTTCATACATCCAAAGATAAAGCATAAACAGAAATTGGTAACAGTTTTAAGGACATGATATAATTCTATATGCTTGCATATCAATGAGATTACTTGCATAAAATTATTTTTAAATTGTCAAAAAAACCATGTGTAAGGTATTATTCTTAGCATAATTACTATTATTTATCATTATCAAAACTGACTTTCCTAGTGACCTATACTTTGTAAAAACAGTCTTAAAGTTAACAACAGATAAAGCAAGGAATTCAGAAATACGTATTTCCTCTATTAAAATGTTTCATACCTTAAAGTGATTGCTCTGTGATATCAAAGAATATGTTTGAATGTATAAAATAATTAACACTTAGAACCTTGGTTTCTGTGGACAGACTTTAAGGGGATCCATAAGCCCTCTTTGTCTTTTTTAGTATCAAAATTATTTTCCTTATTTTTAAAATGTCAACTTGCATTTAAGAAATCAATACTATATTTGATGAGAAGTCACAAAATCATTGCTATATGGTAAAGTTTAAGAAAAATAAAAAAGATTCTGCCATAATGCAGATGATTGAATTGAGGCTGTCACAGAACATTAAGGATGGAGTTTGAGGCTGTCACAGAAATATATGGTCCTAATTATGTGACATTTGTAGACTTAAAATTTTGAACAAGGGTATCCAATAAAATTCAGCATGTTGAAAATATATAATTTACTGTCTTTCCCTCCTGAAACCCCACTAAAATGACAGCAAGCAGATTTTTTTAGCCATAAGGAAAGAGAGGATGTGTAAAAAAAAAATCACAGCAACAACATTTTGGAGGCTGGAAAACAGATGGATGAGTGATAATTGACTTCACAAACCTGAGAATACTAAAAACCGAGCCCAACATGAGGGAAATGCAGAAAGAGACTGCAGGATCCTAGCAATGCTCAGAAAATTGAAGCATCAATTATGTTTAGAAGTCAAGGTTGGTACAGACTGACCTTGAAAGAATGAAATACTGTAGATAGACAACCCCCTCACCCCCATCCCTGACATGTCTCTCAATATCCAATCTCCCCAACCCTGGAAGACAACTTAAGATTTGCTCTCTGGCAAATTGAAACATGGAGACTTTAAACTCAGGGAAAAGACACTGAAACAAGATAACCAAGTGAAAGTTAACTTGATGAATAATGAGATCGTTGACTCCTATTCCCAGAAGAATAGAGGATTTCTTCTAGCCCAAGAGATATTAATTAAAAATCCTGATATTAGACCCTGCCAAATGATCTACAAGAAAGTACACCTGTTGACTGGTTCTCCATACACATCCTAAACCTCAAATAATTTTTCACTGCCTTGCCATTTAATATGAGTGATGGCCAAGGATAACCAGATATTTGAGGAAAGTCTCTAATATGAAGACAGTGATGAGAAAAAGAAATAAAAGGAACAGGGTACCTGGGTGACTCAGTGGGTTAAAGCCTCTGCCTTCAGCTCAGGTCCTGGTCTCAGAGTCCTGGGATCGAGGCCCGCATCAAGATCTCTGCTCAGCCGGGAGCCTGCTTCCTTCTCTCTCTCTGCCTGCCTCTCTGCCTACTTGTGATCTCTCTCTGTCAAGTAAATAAATAAAATCTTTAAAGAAGAAATAAAAGGAACTTGGGATAACAAGATATGCAGAAAGAAGATGACAGAATTCAAGATATTTTTTAATTTTTAGAAATAGGGGTGCCTGGGTGGCTCAGTTGGTTAAGCAACTGCCTTCGGCTCAGGTCATGATCCCAGAGACCTGGGATCGAGCCCCACATCAGGCTCCCTGCTTGACGGGAAGCCTGCTTCTCCCTCTCTCACTCCCCCTGCTTGTGTTCCCTCTCTGGCTGTGTTTCTCTCTGTCAAATAAATAAAATCTTTAAAAATAATAATAAAAATAATAATAATAATAATTTTTAGAAACAAAAACATAAAAGCAACTTCCTCTTCTGTTTGTGACATTATAACTGGCTCCAGACTGGCCCTCACAGCATTTAAAAGAAAGGAAAAAAAAAAACCAACTATACAACTGGACAAAATATATGGAAATCAGATGTTCAACAACTAGAGCGCAAAATAGTGATCCCTGAGAAAAGGGAAACATCCAAGGTGAATGAACCACACATTTGACTGAACTTTTCCTAGGAAGCACATCCCAGACTATGACATAGAAAGGAGGAGGCCAAGTACAATACAGAGGTTGCACTGCCTCTGAAGAAACAGAGATTGGAATCCGAGTCTGCTGAGGCTGTAACTGGTGGAGTAGGATGCTAGAGAAGGAGTTATGTAAAGAATGAGCCCTAGAAGTATGCATCAAAGACTCCTTGAGATGAGATAGTGGTAGGGCTGGCAGAGACCAACAACCAGAGAGCTGAGAACTGAATGGAAATTTTGGAGGTTTGCATAGTCCAAGATATGATAGAAATCCAGCTGCCAGAGTGCAGAAACTTCAATGAAGAGCCTAGGCATTCCACTGAGGTCAAAGAAAGTCCACATCTTACAGGGAGGGTTGTTAAGCAATAGAGCAAGGGCTACTCTGTATCTGCCTTAATCACATCTAAAAAATGAACCTTAGAAGTATCAAGTTCATCTGACAAGTAAATTGAGTATAATGATGGTGACTATAGTTAACAGTAGTGTATTATATATTTAAGAGTTGCAAAGAGAGTAGGTCTTACATGTTCTCATCACAAAAAATGTAGTTGTGTGAAGTGATGGAGGTGTTGACTAACCTTATTGTGATAATCATTTTACAATATAGATGTATATCAAGTCATTACATTATACACCTTAAACTTATACAATGTTATATGTCAACAACAATGTAATAAAGCTGGAAACAAACCTCAATAATAAAAAAGAGAGAGAGAACCACAGCAAAGTATAGTCGAATGATTGAAAGCCAAGAACAAAAAACAACCTTAAAAGCAGCTAGAGGAAAAAAATACATTGCATGTAGGGGAAAAATGATAACAATTATCACTGAGTTCTCGTAAGAAACATTACAAGCAGGAAGAAAATAAAATGACATCTTTAAATTGCTAAAAAAGAAAAATAAAACTAGAATTGAATCTACAATTCCATGTTCACCAGACATAGAAAATATCTTTCAAGGAGCACCTGGCTGGCTTAGTTGGTAGGGCATGCAACTCTTGATCTTGAAGTTGTGTAAGCCCAATGTTAGGTGTAGAGATTACTTAAAAATAAAACCTGAAAAAAAAGAAAAAAATATTCTTCAAAAGTGACAGTAGAAGAGTGCACTTATCATGATGAGTACTGAGTAATGCATAGAATTGTTGAGTCATTATACTGTATACCTGAAACTAATATATTGTATGCTCTTTATACTTGAATTTTTTAATGGTATAAAAAAAGATGGTAGAATAAATATATTTACAGATAAAACCAAGTTTTGTGACCAGAAAACTTACAGTTTAAGAAATGTTAAAGGAGGGGTACCTGGGTGGCTCACTTGGTTGAGCGACTGCCTTCGGCTCAGGTCATGATCCCGGAGACCCACGATCAAGCCCCACGTCGGACTCCCTGCTTGGCGGGAAGCCTGCTTCTCCCTCTCTCACTCCCCCTGTTTGTGTTCCCTCTCTGGCTGTGTTTCTCTCTGTCAAATAAATAAAATCTTAAAAAAAAAAAAAAGAAATGTTAAAGGAAATTCTTCAGACTGAAAGAAAATGATATCAAATGGAAACTCAGATCTGCATGAAAATCACCCCAAATAGTAAATGTATTGTAGAATAGCAGCTGACGCTTTCCGAGCACCTAAACTCTTACAGGACTTAATTGAGTTCATCACCCACCCCTACCTGATGATTTTTCAAAATGCAATTTAAAAAAGCAAAATGAGTATTATCATAGTTGTGGTTTTTTTAATAAAGATTTTATTTATTTATTTGAGAGAGCAAGCACACAAGAAGGGGGGAGAGGAAATGGGAGAGGGAGAAGCAAGCCCTCCACTGAGCAGGGAGCCCAATACAGGGTTCTGTCCTAGAACCTTACAAACCAAAGGCAGACGCTTGACTGAGCCACCCACGTGCCCCATCACAGTTGTTTATATGGAAATTTAGGCAACATGAATTTAGTTGACCCAAAAGAAGAATTATTTACTCTACTATGAAAATGCAGTTCAAACTTTAAAAACAAAAAAAACAAAACAAAAAAAAATCCACAACTCTCTTCCAATGATAATTCACTGGAAAAAAAAAAACACCTCAAATATTTATTCCCTCTTTTATAATAGATCAAATTATATTGATTCTAATACTTTGGAATAGTCATACTTTTTTATCATCTTCTTAAATATAACAGAACCTTTGACTTATTTTTGATATATTAAAATTTTGTGGCAAATAATGTCTTTCTGCCTAAAAATAATGAAAGGAGAAAGGAAGGAAGGGAAAAAGGAAGAGCGGAAGGAAAAAGGAAGAAAAGGAAAACACTTCAGGGAATACAAATACTTGAGTGTAGGTCATTTCATTCCAAAGGAGATTAGAGAAGAAAGACTTTGCTATCCCAGGCCGGCCTACTGTTCCTTTGCCTATCTTAACAATAAAGCCACAGTAAATTAGAACTTAAGCAGAAACCACTAGCTAAGGAGAGCTAAAAATGTGTCCCTTGCCCAAATGCAGCAAACAATAAAATAAAGCTGTGAAAGACACAAAATGTTATACTACAAGTACTGTAGGTTCACTTATCACCAAAACATTCAGAGTCATCAGGAGTTCCTTTTTCATAGATATAATTACTTTTTAGTTTTCTTAAAAATCAAATGAAGACCTTAAACTTTCTTCATGCCTTTCTCTTCCTTTTTTTTCCTTTCCTATTTTCTTTCCTTCCTATTCACTTCCCTTCCCATTCTTTTCCCTTCTCAGTCCTGTCCTGTCTTTTCTTTCTTTCTTTTTTTTTTTAAGATTTTATTTATTTATTTAACAGAGAAAAACATCACAAGTAGTCGGAAAGGCAGGCAGACAGAGAGAGGAGGAAGCAGGTTCCCTGCTGAGCAGAGAGCCTGATGCAGGCCTCAATCCCAGGACCCTGAGATCATGACCTGAGCCTAAGGCAGAGGCTTTAACCCACTGAGCACCCAGGTGCCCTGTCCTGTCTTTTCCTTTCCCTTCTTCATACAGGGTGATGTTGAGGTGAAGGGGACATTGTGCAGAGGGCCATCAGCTGCTAGTGTCTATGCAGACAGAGTGCAAAGCAGGGAGATAAAGTCATGAGGTCACTCATCAGTGGTGTGTACACCTGCACCAAAAGATGCAGGATCAGAAGTGTGTGGGACTGCATGGTGATGGTGGGTAAAGGAGACAATAAGATTGGGAGATTGATCCAACAGGAAAATAAATAAATAAATTGAGACCATCAATAATTATATTGAAAATAATGAGAGCCAGATTTCTCACTGTTGGAGAATGTGCTTATGTGGAAAGGGAGAAGACCAGGGCGCCTGGGTGGCTCAGTGGGTTAAAGCCTCTGCTTTCAGCTCAGGTCATGATCTCAGGGTCCTGGGATCAAGGCCCACATCCGGCTCTCTGGGAGCCTGCTTCCTCCCCTCTCTCTGCCTGCCTCTCTGCCTGCTTGTGATCTCTCTCTCTCTCTCTCTCTCTCTCTCTCTCTCTCTCTGTCAAATAAATAAATAAATAAAATCTTAAAAAAAAAAAAAAGATTTAAAAAAAAGAGAAAAGAAAGGGAGAAGACCAGAAAGAACTTTGATGTGTTGAACTAGAACGAAAGGTATCAGTATAAAGGCATATTTTTAAGATTTTCTTCAATGGAACTATGTTCAGATTATTCTTTCCTCAGTGGGCAATGAGCCAGTTGGCACTTATGATAGTGCCTGTAGAGATCTTACTTATAGAAGAAAAGGGGCAAAAATATTTTTCTTCTTTCTTTGTCTTAAAGATCATTGACCAAAATCAAACACTAAAAGAATACCTTAAGTAAGAACCTCATTACAAAGAAAAAAAATGATAAAACACTGTATTTATATTAAAATTATTCAGAGAATATATAATTCAATGAAAATATAATTTACCTTGGTGTATATGTAATGCATGTAATAATACTGTATATATGTAATACCTGATAAAATATACTTCACTGTCATGTCATGTTGGCAAATACAATAGGAAAAAGAGCCTACAGATTGAGTGCAAGAAATAAAACCTCAGTGGAAGTTGAAAACAACATTCTGGCTGGCAGTAGAATTGCACAGCTGGTGCCATTTGGGGAATAAAAAGGAAAAATATTTTTAAAGCCTAGTGATTTTTTTAGAAGTCTCTCAAAAAAACTCCAGCTTCTTAAAAACATTTTTTGTGTGTGTGAACTTGAAAGCTTGTGTTCTCCGTTTTCCCATAGATTTAATAGTTCTAGTCAATATTCCAATGGGATTTTTCTTTCAGAACTTGAAAAATATTATAGTGAAAATCATGTATTATGATTAGGTAAGAATAGGAAGCAATAAGGAGTGAGGAGGATAGTAACAAACTAGAAAAGTAACAAACTAGAAAAGTACAAACTAGAAAAAAAATGTCAATAGGAAAAATGACCCCCCAAAAAGGGGCTATTTCTTTACTTTGTAAAAAAGTTCATTCGAATCAATAAGAAAACCACAAATGATACTAGCCAGGAGTTGTCAAATGAAGGAACAAAAATACCTAATAAAAAGTTAGAAAATGCCCTCATAACTAGTCAAAGAAAAAAGTAATTTAAAAAGCAACATTTCTACATAAAAAAATTAATATTTTTGGTAGATTCTGACCTTGGAAGCCTCCACTGAGCATGCCTCGCTACACCCATGCTCTTGTAGAGTCCTCCCTACCTTGACTCTGGCCTCAACTACATGACTTTTTGGCCAGTGAAACACTAGCAAGAGTGATATAAGCAAAAGTTTGGTAACGATTTGTATATTGGTGCTACTCTTCTTGGAACACTCCTTTTTGGAGGTGATCTGCCATCCTGGAAAGAAGATGGAGTTGGACCACTGAATCATTGGAGGTTGTATTGAGACCCTAGAGAATGAAATCCCATACTCTGCTCAGCCTCCAGCTAAATAAACTATATATGAAGAATCTCAGCTACATCATATAGAACAGAACCTCCCCCCATCAACCCAGGAATTATGAGAAATAAAAAATCATTGTTGTTTTAAGTCACTTAGTTTTGGAGGGTAATTTTTTACACAGCAGCAGAAGACGGACACCATTTTTTCCCATATCACCAAAACAAAATTAACAAAAAGATACCATAGATCAAATATTCTGCCAAGCATAAGAAATCACCAACAAAAATAAAAATGCAACCTATAAAATGAACAAAAATATTTGCAAATTCAAAATACATTTTAAAAAACTCATACAATAGCAAAAAACCCCAAACAACTCAATTAAAAATGGGCAAAGGATTGGAATAGAAATTTTTTCAAAGATATATAGACAAATAATGGGTACATGAAAATGTGCTCGATGGGGCACTCGGGTCGCTGGGTTGATTAAGCATCCAACTCTTGATTTTGGCTCAGATCATGATCTCAGGGTTGTGAGATTGAACCCCACACCCAACTCCACACTTGGTATGGAATCTGTTTGAGATTCTCTCTCTTTCTCTGCCTTTCCCCCTGCTCACATGCTTTCTCTCTCAAAATAAAAAAAGAAAAGGTGCTCAACATCACTAACCATTAGGGAAATGCAAATAAAAACCACAATGAAATATCACTTTGCCCTGTTAAAAAGGCTATCATCAAGAAGACAATAAATAAATAAAATAAATTAGTAATAATAATAAAGGACAAGAAATAACAAATGTTTGCAAGGATAAAAACAGAACCCTTACTCACTGTTGTTGGGACTATAAATTGTTTCAGCCACTATGGAAAACAGTATGGAGATTGCTCAAAAAGCTAAAAATAGAACTGTCATATGATCCAGCAGTTCCACTTCTGGGAATTTATCAGAAGGAAACAAAAACAGTAACGCAAAAAGATATGAACACTCCCATGTTCATTGCAGCATTATTTACAATAACCAAGAATGGAAAAAATCTAAGTGTGCATCAGCAGATGAATGGGTAAAGAAGTTGTGAGATGATGATAGATGATAGATAGATAGATAGATAGATAGATAGATAGATAGATAGATAGATAGATAGATAGATATGTATGTATGTATATATGTAATGGAATGTTACTCAACCATAAAAAAGGTGAAAAAGAAGAAAATCCTGTCATTTGAAACAACACGGATAGACCTTGAGGGTATTAGGCGAAGTGAAATAAATCAGACAGAAAAAGACAAATACCATATGATTCCATTTATAAGTGATTCCTAAGAAAACAAATGAATAAAGCAAACAAACAAACCTCAAGCTCACGGACACAGAGAATACATTGGAGGTTGCCTGTGGGGGAAAGGGTGGCAGCAGGGGGAACAAATGAGTGAAAGTGAACAAAGGTACAAACTTTCATTTACAAGATAAATAAGTTTTAGGGATGTAATGCACAGCATGGTGACTATAGTTGATACTATATTGCATTTTGAAAGTTGTTTAAAGAATGGATCTTAAAAGTTCTCATCATAAAAAAAGGTTTTTTTAACTATGTCTAGTGACAAATGTTAATTAGATTTATGGTGGTAATCATCCACAATATATACAAATATTGAATCATTATGTTGTATACCTGAAACTAACATAATGTTACATGTCAATTATAAATGATGATAATAATATATCAATAATGTAACTTTTGGATGTCTGAGTGGCTTAAAGGGTTAAGCCTCTGCCTTTGGCTCAGGTCATGATCTTAGGGTCCTGGGATTTCCCACATCAGGCTCTCTGCTCGGAGTGGAACCTGCTTCTCCCTCTCTCACTCCCCCTGCTTGTGTTCCCTCTCTAGCTGTGTTTCTCCCTGTCAAAAAAATAAATAAAATCTTAAAAAAAAAAAAAAGAAACTTCATAGGTTGGGTGAGATAGATGTCTCCCAACCAAAGAATACTCTTCATACATTGAAAGTTGATTTTCTATTGATATAATCAGCCATAAATACTTAAAGAAATAATCACATTAACACTGATCACATAAATCACATTAGTGATAAAAAATAAAATCAGTATTAGTAATAATAATCCAAACAGCTTTGTGTCTAAAGAATATTTGGGGGGCGCCTGGGTGGCTCAGTTGGTTAAGCGACTGCCTTCAGCTCAGGTCATGATCCCCGAAACCCGGGATCGAGTCCCACATCAGGCTCCCTGATCAGCGGGAAGCCTGCTTCTCCCTCTCTCATTCCCCCTGCTTGTATTCCCTCTCTAGCTATGTTTCTCTCTGTCAAATAAATAAATGAAATCTTAAAAAAAAAAAAAAAAAGAATATTTGGTGTTTGTTTCTACATTGGTATGTGTATTCTGAATCATCTTAGCACATGACACATTATACCTTAGACACACCATATAAAGGATGTAACTTCAAGCCATCTAAATAAGTTTGCTTTCCAAAATACCAAAAGGCTTTGTTTTACTACTACAAGCATACCTCGTTTTATCACTCTTCACTTTATTGCAGTTCATAGCTACAACATTTCTTACAGATTGAAGTTTTTTGGCAAACCCACATAGAATAAGTCTGTTGGCAATACTTTTACTACAGCATTTGCTCACTTCAAGTCTCTGTGTCACATTTCAGTAATTTTCATAGTATTTCAAACTTTGTCATTACTCTTATATTTGTTAGGGTGATCTGTGATCAGTGATCCTTGATGTTAGTATTTTAATTGATGGAAAGACACAAACTGCACCCATACAAAACAAAGAACTTAATCGATAAATGTGTGTGTTCTGACCGCCCTACTAACTGGCTGTTCCCTCCATCTCACTCCCTCTCATTGGGCCTCCTTATTCCCTGAGACACAACAATACTGAAATTAGGCCAATAATAACCAATAATAACCCTACAGTGGCCTCTAAGTTCAAATGAAAGGAAGAATCTCACCTTATGTTAAATCAAAAGCTAGAAATGATTATACTTAGTGAGGAATGCATGTCAAAAGCTAAGCCTCTTGTGACAATTAGCCAAGCAGTAAATGCAAAAGGAAAATTCTTGAAGGAAATTAAAAATGCTATTCCAGTGAACAAATGAATGATAAGGAAGCAAAATAGCAATATGACTGCTTATTGACAATGCATCTGGCCACCCAAAAGCTTTGATGGAAAAGTACAGTGAGACTCATGTTGCTTTCATACCTAACATAACATGCATTCTGCAGCCCATGGATAAAAGAGTCATTTGAATTCTCAAGCCTTATTATTTAAGAAATACATTTCGTGGGACATCTGAGTGGCTCACGGTTAAACATTTGCCTTCGGCTCAGGTCATGATCCAGGGTCCTGGGAACAAGTTCTGCATTGGGCTCCTTGCTCAGCAGGGAGTCTGCTTCTCCCTCTCTATGAGCCACTCCTCCTGCTTGTGTTTGCTCTCTCACTCTCTGACAAATAAATAAATAAAATATTTAAAAAAAAATAAAGCCTAAATCCAGCAGGAGAAGAAAAACAATAAAGATTAGAGCAGAAATCAATGATACAGAAATAATTTTTTTAAAAAAGAACAGATTAACAAAACACTAGAAGCTAGTTCTTTGAAAGAATAAGATCAATAAATCCCTAGCCAGACTTATCAAAAAGAAAAGAGAAAGGACCCAAATAAATAAAATAATGAATGAAAAAGAGCACAACCAAAACCAAAGAAACACAAACAATTACAAGAGAATATTATGAGCAATTATATGCCAACAAATTAGGCGATCTGGAAGAAATGGATGCATTCCTAGAGACATACAAACTACCAAAACTGAAACAGGAAGAAGTAGGAAACCTGAACAGATCCATAACCAGCAAAGAAATAGAAGCAGTAATCAAAATCTCCCAACAAACTAGATCTCAGGGCTAGATGGCCTCCCAGCAGGATGCTACCAAACATTTAAAAAAGAATTAATACCTATTCTTTTGAAACTGATTCAAAAAATAGAAATGGAAGGAAAACTTCCAAACTCTTTCTATGAGGCCATCATTACCTTAATCCCAAAACTGGACAAAGGTCCCCACTAAAAAGGAGAATTACATATCCCCGATGAGCATGGATGCAAAAATTATCACCAAGATACTAGCTAATAAGATCCAACAGTACATTAAAAGGATTATTCACCATGATCAACTAGGATTTATTCCTAGGCTGCAAGGGTGGTTCAACATCCACAAATCAATCAATGTGATATACCACATTAATAAAAGAAAGAACAAGGACCATATGATTCTCTCAATAGATGCAGAGAAAGCATTTGACAAAATACCCTATCTTTTCCCAATAAAAACACTTCACCGTGTAGGGATAGAGGGACTATACCTCAATATCATAAAAGCCATGTATGAAAAACCCACAACAAATATCCTCAATGGGGAAAAACTGAGAGGTTTCCCCCCACGGTCAGGAAAACGACAGAGATATCTAGTCTCACCAGTGTTGTTCAACACAGTATTGGAAATCCTAGCCTCAGCAATCAGACAACAAAAAGAAATAAAAGGCATCCAAATTGGCAAAAAAGCCAAACTTTTACTCTTCACAGGCAACATGATACTCTATGCAGAAAACCCAAGAGACTCCACTCAAAATTGCTAGAACTGATACAGGAATTCAGCAAAGTCCCAGGATATGAAATCACTCCACAGAAGTCATTTGCATCTATATACTAACAATGAGGCTAGAGAAGAAAGAGAAATCAAGGATTGATCCCACTTAAAATTGCACCAAAAACTGGGGGTCAAGATGGCGGAAGGCCAGGTGACCGCATTTCGGGGAGTTCCCTGAAGAGAGCTGAATTCCAGCAAAAAAACCACTACAAGACCACCACGAACACCTATGAAACCAGCATGAAATGTGATATTTCCCACTTCTGGACTGCCACGAGAGACAAAGAACATCGGCAAAAAGGTAGAAACAAATTGGAGGGTCTGGAGGCTTGCCCCCAGAGAGAGGGGAGTGGGGGAGGAAGCCCGCAGAGCTGAGCCATTGAAAACAAATACCCCAAAACGAAAGTGCTCTGTGAGTGAGGAATAACAGCAGATTACGGCCTGAATCGGGGCTAGAAAGAAGCTAAACACAGGGGAGCCCGGGGAAAGGCAAGGAGACTTTTAAAAATCTTTTATTTTCTTTCTTTTCCCGCTGCCCGGATTCTCTCCCCCAACCCAGGGCGCCGGCTCCGGCGCGCGCACAGCCGACCGGGGCCTCCGCCCCGGCAGGCGCCAGCCCCCGACCCCGGCCCCGGCGCGCGCAGCTGCCCAGGCCTGCCTCCGCCTGAGCCGCCACAGCTGCCAAGAAAGCAGTGGGAGTGGATTCTGTCCTGCCCTTCTCTCCCGTTTCTCTCCACACCGTGGGCCGCGTGTAGACTCCCCCAGGGGAAAACGTTTTTTACAGACTTTCGTGGGACCGGAGAGGCCCCAGGTCCCTGGGGGCAGACAAAGTCACGTGATCCAAAAGGAGTTGTGGCTTAGAGGTGCGGAAGTGAAACGACGAGCGGGGACGGGGGCAGAAATCAATACAACATCTGCACTAGCCCAGCAGTGACAGACTGCCAACTGGGAGGCTGGAAAGAGCCCCTCCCTGTGTAGAGGCTCCTTCTGGGAGGGAGGTCTGGGCACAGACATCCTGCTCCGACTTGACTTCCTCAACTGCTGAAAAAAGACGCAAAAGAAGAACGCTCCGCTACCAGAGAATTGCAGCCTGATAGTCTGGTTGCCATTGAGACAGGCCTCTAGCAGGGGGGCTGAGAGACTCAGCCTAGGTAGAAGGACTGAAAGGGAACGACACGCCCCACCCCCAGAAAGCACGCCAGAAGCTCAGGAGGACAACATTCCAAAGCAAAACCCCAAATCGGGGGAAAGGCAATTTATTAAACTCCTGGCACTGACTACAAGTACCAAAAACTCTACAACTCATTGATAAAATTTTCCACCTCATTTACTTTTTTAAACTTTTTTCTAGTTTTACTTTTAAAGCTTACACTTTAAGCGTAAAATTACACTCTCACGGTTTTTCTTCTTTCAATTTTTATCCCCCTTCTTATCACAACGGGATACCCAATACAACACCCCATAACATTTTTTACTTTTTATATATATATTTTTTTATTCTTTTTAATTTTTTTTCTATTTTTTTTCTTTTTTTTCTTTCTCTTTTTACCCTGAAATTCAAACACACCCCTGTATTTTCTGCTTTTGTTGTTCCCTCGTTTCCCTGTTAGCTCTCTCTGTTTCCCCCTTTCTTCTCTCCTCTTTTCTTTATTCTCTTGTTTACGTGTACATGTAGATAGAAGCTCCAAGTCAATCCCACATCGCTATTCAATACTACAACTATATACAACCAGTTCCAATCCCCCTATATCATTTGAAAGTGGGCTCCTCCAACAATAACAGCAAGATAAACTCTGCAGCGTCTGAAACTCATTCCTTGCCCACAAGGAATGTCTGCCCTCACCTTCCCACTCTAGTTTGTCAGTGTGCCTGTGTAACTGTCTTTACTTCTATATTATATAAGTACTGGTCTTGGGGGTCATATAGGTTGGGCTTTGCTTTTTGACCTCTTCATTCACCCTTGATAACCCTTTCTTTACCCTGTAACAGCTTTGTACCATATAAATCTT
>PITA01030091.1:0-16995 GCA_004023965.1 Spilogale gracilis | reverse complement strand
CATTAAATATGTATTAAACATATAATATATGAAGGAATGAAATATGAAATATACATGCATTTTCATATTAAGGATATCTTTCAAACCAAATACCTCTTAAGTTGTCTAAGTTCAATGTAACATCCTTTTCTCTTATAATTAGTGTTTTTTGGTGTCCTCTGTTTATGAAATCCCTGCTTATCATAAAGTCACATAAAATCTTTCTAATGTGATCTTTATTGTTGGCTTTATGTTTAGGTTCATTCTACATTTTAAGTTAATTTTTGTTTATGGTGTGAAACATAGGTTTATTTTTTTCATATCAGGACCTAGATATTCTAGCACCTATTTTTTAGAAAAAGACTACATTTCCATATTTAACCCCTTTCTTAATTTTGTCAAAAATCAACTGGGACTATTATTGGGGACCCACTTCTGCACTTTTTTGTTCCATTGCTCAATATGTCTGTGTTTTAACACTGTCAAATTACATTAATTATTGCAGTGTTAGAGAAAGTCTGAAAATCATGTAGTTTATCCCCCTCTCTTCCAAATTGTTTTGATTATCGTATGCTATTTGACAGTTAAGTTTTAGAATCAGCCTGTCGATTTGCATTAAAGAAAATTGATCTATGGATCAATTTAAGGACTAACATGTTAGTAGCATTTAGTCTTGCAATTCACGATCATGGACTATATCTCAATATATTGGTATATTCTTTATTTCCTCCAACAATGTTTGTATTATTTCTTTGAAAGAGTTCTTATAATGTGCTAATTTTTTCTCAAATATTTCATGACATTGTAAATAATTTTTTCATTCATTTTTTAACTGAAGTATAATTAGCATACAGTGTTATATTAGTTTCAGGTATACAATCTAATGATTCAACAATTCTATACAATACCCCATGCTCATCAATGTGAGTGTACTCATAATCCCCCTTATCTATTTCACCCCTACCACCACTCACTTATCCTCTGGCAACTATCTGTTTGTTTTCTGTATTTAAGAGTTTTGTTTTTTTTTTTTAAAGTTTTTATTTATTTGACAGAGAGAAACACAGCCAGAGAGGGAACACAAGCAGGGGGGTTGAAAGAGGGAGAAGCAGGCTTCCCGCCTAGCGGGGAGCCCAATGTGGGACTCGATCCAGGGTCTCCAGGATCATGACTTGAGCCAAAGGCAGTCGCTTAACCAACTGAGCCACCCAGGCGCCCCTGTATTTAAGAGTTTTTTTTCAGGGCACCTAGGTGGCTCAGTTGTTAGGCGTCTGCCTTTAACTCAGATCATTGTCCCAGGGTCCTGGGATAGGGCCCTGCATCAGGCTCCCTGCTCAGCAGGAAGACTGCTTGTCCCTCTCCCACTCTCGCTGCTTGTGTACCCTCTCTCGCTGTCTCTCTCTCTGTTAATAAACCTTAAAAAAAAAAAAAAAAGGTTCTTTTTGGTCAGTCTCTGTTTTGTATCTTAAATTTCACACATGAATGAAATTCTACATTTTTTGTCTTTCTCTGACTTATTTCACTTAACATTATATCCTCTAGGTCCATCCTTGTTGCAAATGGTATGATCTCATTCTTTTTATGGCTGAATAAAATTCCACTGCGTATACAGCATATCTCCTTTATCCATTTATCTATGGATGGACACTTGAGTTGCTTCCATACCTTGGCTATTGTAAATGATGCTGTGGTAGTAGGCTATAAATAATATTTTTAAGTTTCATCACTCAATTGTACATTGTTGGTATTATAGTAATACATATAAGTAAAAATATATAGGTAATAGGGCAACAATATAAATGGAATTGATTTTTGTGCATTGATATTTATTATCCGACTTTGCTAAATTTACTTACTAGTTCTAAGTAGTTGTTTTTGTAGATTAATCAGGACTTCTATGTTCAAGATCATGTCCTTAAACACTTTTACTTGGTTTTCAATATGCATATATTTTATGTAATTGCCTTATTGAACTGTCCAGGGTTTCAAGGTTAAATTATAAGGGTAAATAAAAAAGGGAAGAAAGATCATACTGCTTTGCTCCTTATCTTCCAGAGAAATCATTTAATTTTTCACCACTAAGTATTTGGTTAACTACAAGTATTTGTAGATGACCTTTAGCAGATTTTATTTTTAATTTGCTGAGAGAATTTAATCACAAAAGAATACTGACTTTCAGTGTTTCTTCTACATACATACGGGGATTGTTATACATTTTTCTTTGTTCTGTTAGTACTGTAATTCACTGATATGATTAGATTCAAAGATTTCTCCTATTCTTTTATGTAAAATGCCTATGGTGAAATCCCCCTCTACATTCCTAATATTAATTTTAGTGTTTTCTTTTTTTCTTGATTAGCCTAGCTAGAATTTTACAGATTTTAGTGATCTTTTAAAAAAACGGTTTTTTGTTTTCACTCACTCCTCTATTGTTTGACCATTTCATCTTCCATTAACTTCTACACCTGTCAGTTTATTTTCTCCATTAAGTTTGAGTTTACTTTTAGTCTTTTTCTTGATTCTTAAGGAAATCATTTAAGTGGATTTCTCTTATTTAATATGTATAAGCTGTACATTTTCTTCTTAGTGCTACTTTATCTCACCTTATCAATTCATTAATGTTAATGATTTCATTAACATTTAGTTCAAATGTTTGAATAGAAAAATCAAATCAAAGAATATGTTGAGACCTTTGAGCAAACAGAGAAAGACATAGCTACATGAAAAAAAAGATAGGAACATAAGAGTCAGATCTTAAAATTACAATATGAATTCTACCAAGTTTCTAACTGGAATAACAAATGAAACAGAGGGTAGACAATAAAGAAGTAATTGTTGCAATGTACAGTGTAGAGGTGAATTACTGCATTAAAAAAAGGAGGGAAAGCAAGCCAGAATATATCACAATAATAATTCATAAGTGATGAAATGAAATTCTAGGTCAAGGCCAGTGCTATGAGGGTATTAATGAGATTGACAGTGAAGTCTTTTGAAAGGAAAACAGAATTGTGCTCTTGCTTGTTTTATATCTTTAATATTAATTTTTATTCACTTACACAGTTATCACTATATCTCTCAGCATTCATTATGGAATGGTAGGAATTTCTTAACATTCTAACATTTTTTAAGATTTATTTCTTCTTTCAGTATATCCTCTAGAAGTTACTTCAATATCTTTCTCTGTAAATGTATCCTTTAGAACAGTTTCTATTTTAAAGTGGGTTCTGAGCACATGGAATCCCTGAGACAATTTCTCAACTGTTTTCTGGCATTTCCATAGCTTTCTTACCATGCTATTATTCACACTGATAGTACAAAAGCAATGATGGGGATACCTTGACAAAAATCAAGACATTGTCACCAAATTTTTCTAGAAGCCATTGTGTTCTTTACTATAATACACCACAGTAACTGTTAAATGCCAGATTCACTTTAAAGGTTTTTGATAAAGCATGCAATTATTAATCCAAATTTTCTTTTGAAAATACAAAAATGATAACAAGGTGTTTAAAATAAGGCAATGGCCACAATTGCCAAACTGTGGAAAGAGCCAAGATGCCCTTCAACATATGAATGGATAAAGAAGATATGGTCCATATATACAATGGAATATTGGATTCCTCCCTCAGAAAGGAAGAATATCCAACTTTTGTATCAACAAGGATGGGACTGGAAGAGATTATGCTGACTGAAATAAGCCAAGCAGAGAAAGTCAATTATCAAATGGTTTCACTTAATTGTGGAGCATAAGGAGTAACATGGAGGACATTAAGAGAAGGAAAGAAAATGTGAACTGGGGTAAATCAGAGAGGGAGATGAAGCATGAGAGCCTGTGGACTCTGAGAAACAAACTGAGGGCTTTGGAAGTGAAGGGGTGGAGGATGGGTGAGACTGGTGGTGGGTATTAAGGAGGGCATGTATTGCATGGAGCACCAGGTGTGGGGAATAAACAATGAACCTTGGAACACTGAAAAAATAAAATAAAATAAATAAGTAAATATATAAAATAAGGCATTAACCAACAAGTGTAAAGAGAACAGAAGAGGATAAAACAACAATAAAATTATGAGATTTAGAAAGCAGACATGTAAAAACTCTCTTAGAAAACAGTTTTTCAATCTTCCCTTTTCTTTCATGGCTTTAATAATTCTGAAGGGACCCAGTAAGTATTTATAAAATGTTCTTCAATTTTTATTTGTATGATGTTTTCTCATTATTAGAATGGGATAATTTATTTTGAGCAAGAACTCTAGAGGCAGGGTGCCTGGATGGCTCAGTTGGTTAAGCCACTGCCTTCAGCTCAGGTCATGATCCTAGAGTCCCAGGATCAAGTCCCACATCAGGCTCCCGGCTCCGCGGGGAGGCTGCTTCTCCCTCTGACCTTCTGCCCTCTCGTGCTCTCTCTCACTCACACTCTCTCTCTCAAATGAATAATAAAATATTTTTTTTAAAAAAGAACTCTAGATGCAATGTACTCTTCTCAGTGAGTAAATACATGACACTGGTATGTTTTTTCTTTGGTGATGTCAAATATGATCATTTGGTTAAGGTGGCATCTGTGAAATTTATCTATAATGTTATTTTCTTTTTGTGTTTAATAATTTTCTTGTGAGAAGATTCTTAGATACTATGTAAATATCTTATTACTTATCATACTTTTTCCAACTAGTTTATCATACAATGATAGGTTTACCCACAATTATTGTGATATTTGCCTAATGATGATTTTCTGTTTTAAATTATTTCTATATTTATTACTTAGAATTTTATTGTGAAGAAAAGCTGTTCCTACTCCACAATTTAGTTATTTTTTTTTAAGATTTTATTTATTTATTTGACAGAGAGAAACAGAGCTAGAGAGGGAACACAAGCAGAGGCAGTGAGAGAGGGAGAAGCAGGCTTCCCACGGAGCAGGGAGCCTGATGTGGAGCTCTATCCCGGGTCTCCGGGATCATGACCTGAGCCGAAGGCAGTCGCTTAACCAACCGAGCCACCCAGGCGCTCCCACAATTTAGTTATTGACAGACTCAATTTGTTAATGTCAGTGTAAGCTTAGGGTTACTTTATTCTCTAGGTTGCATTTCAATCCCTTTTTTTTTTTTAATATTTATTTATTTATTTGACAGAGAGATCACAAGTAGGCAGAGAGGCAGGGCAGAGAGAGAAGAGGAAACAGGTTCCCTGCTGAGCAGAGAGCCCGATGTGGGCCTCGATCCCAGGACCCTGAGATCATGACCTGAGCCAAAAGCAGAGGCTTTAACCCACTGAGTCACCCACGTGCCCAGTTCCATTTCAATTCTATCATTATTTATTTTGTTGCTAAAATTATCCCAGCTTTGGTCATTTGGATCCTCTATCCCTTAGACATGCCTCCATCATTTTTGAAGCACAGCATTACTTGCAGACATATAAGATATTTTAATCCCGTCATGTGTTTCATTTACCCAGGCCTGGAGACAAGTGTTCTCCAAAGAATCCTCACTGTTTATTTGAGAAAGGCATTAGACACCATGTGTGTTCTTTGCTCCTAGCTTTTCTTGTCTTCTAGGCCCGTCATCAGACAGAACCAGGAAACATATGCGTGTATAATACATCAACACATGCATATATACATATGACATTTTATCTCTCAAAGTGTAGATACAGAGATACAGACAGAGCATGAATTTCTATGAGTATCTCCAATTACACCCCAACACCATGGGTTTCATTCTGGCTTCCCCCTTTCCCTATTTGTTACTTTTTCTGTAATATAATTCTCATTATCTGTAATAGTTTCATCTATTTCTTCAATCCTAATATACACATAAACTAGGTTAGAATTATTAGCCCATATGCCATGTAAAATATATTGAATAAGTAGATCATTATACTTTTACAGTTACTTTTGCCTTTATCCATATAGTTTATACTCAAAATACTACTGGCCAACCTTTCTTAGGTTTATTCATTTCTTCACTACTCTCTTTAGTGTGTATGGTATTCATTTATAGTACATTAGGCTCAGTTATCATTGTTTACATTCCATTTTAGGTTCCCGTTTAATTTTAATTATTTATTTGGGGAATTATGTGAAATATTAACATGTTTCTAAGAAGGAGAGCTATATAAATAAGGATAATCAGGGGTGCCTGGGTGGCTCAGTTGGTTAAGTGACTGCCTTTGGCTCAGGTCATGATCCTGGAGTCCTGGGATCAAGCCCTATATCAGGCTCCCTGCTCCGCAGGAGGCCTGCTTCTCCCTCTCTCAATCCTCCTCCTTGTGTTCCCTCTCTAGCTGTGTTTCTCTCTGTTAAATAAATAAAATCTTTTAAAAAATTGACTGATTGGTTGATTGATTTTACAGAGAGAAAAAAGGGGGCTGGCAAGGGAGACAGAAGACTCTCCGCTGAGTGCAGAGCTGGCAGGAGTTATGGGGAGAGGGGCTCGGCCTCACCACCCTGAGATCATGACCTGAGCCATAATCAAGAATTGGACTTAATCGACAGAGCCACCCAGGCGCCCCAGTGTCACAGTTTACTAAAACACAATCCAATATATGAACATTTAGGTCACTTTTTTTGTAGGTGAGAGATGGTATTTCACTACTTTGATATGCATTTCTCTGTGAGTGAGTTTGAAATTTTTTCATGTTATCTCTTTTATATCTTTCACTAAAGTACATTTTCATGTGTTTTATTTATTTTCATCTCTTTTTTGATCCTTTGTTCTTTAGTTTTTAAGAGTTCTTTATATGTTAATATTATTAGTCCTCTTTCTGTGCCGTATGTTGCAAATCTTCTCTCAATTTATCAGATGTCTTTTGCCATTATTTATGATAGTTTTGTTGTTGTTTTGCCGTGCATATTTTTGTGTCATCACATTTAACAGTTATTCTCAAAATGTTTGGATTTGCGTCACAGATCAGCATTCACCGATGTTTTCTTCAGGTAGCTGAATGGATTCATTTTTGTTAACACTTAGTTCCCTAATAAATTCGTAATTAATTCTTGTACATGGTGTGAAGCACAAAACTAGTTTCATGTTTTTTATTCCAAATAACTACCCTGTTAACCCAATAATATTTACTACAAAGCCCATCTTCATCTAGGTGATTTAAGTTGTTAATTTCATCATATGCTAAATTTCCATAGGTACTGTGAATTATGTCTTTTCTGGATTTTTTTTATTCCATACATATACTTGTAACTTTAGAAAAAGTACTGCTATATGACCATTATTTTAAAATCATATATATATTATATATAATAAATATATATACTATATAACCTACATTTCATTAAAAATGTAAATAATTTTTGAAAGCCAAGCCAACAAACCAACAGAAGCCAGAGAACAACTGTTTTTCTATCTTTAGACAAGAATACATTAAGACAGTGTTAAGAATATATTAACAGAGTACCTGGGTGGCTCAGAGGGTTAAGCCTCTTCCTTCGGTTCAGGTCATCATCTCAGGGTCCTGGGATGGAGTCCCGCATCGGGCTCTCTGCCTCAGGAGGGAGCCTGCTTCCCCCTCTTTATCTGCCTGCCTCTCTGCCTATTTGTGATCTCTCTCTCTGTCAAATAAATAAATAACATCTTTAAAAAAAAAAAAAGAATATATTAACAATGAGGACATCTGGGTGGTTCAGCTGGTTAAGCGGTGGCCTTCAGCTCAGGTCAGGACCCCAGGGTCCTGGGATTGAGTCCCACATCAGGCTCCTTGCTCAGCAGGGAGTCTGCTTCTCCCCACTGCCCGCCTCAACCCTGCTTGTGTGCTCTCTCTCTGACAAATGAATAAAATCTTCAAAAAAAAAAGAGAATATTAACAATGGACTTCCTTTGTATTCCCTGTTTCTAATCTGAAAGAGTTATATGTATCCACTTTCAAAAGACATTTTCTCTTGTTTACATGATATCATTATTTAGAGCAACAGCAGCTGGTCTTACTGTGCTCACCTGTGCCAAAATTCTGAACATATGGCAATTTGAACTGCAAGATTTATTTTTTAGATGGGAGCACAATGCACATACATGGACCTTTTGGAGAAAAATAGAGCATAACACTCACATCATTAGAGTCAGTGGGACCAAATTGTGTTTTTTTACCATCATCCAACATTAAGGATTAAGGCCATGTCTACACATGCAAACTAAAGAAATTATGAAACATCTCGATAACTTGAATAAAAAAGGAATGTTGCTTTAAACAAAAGAATATTCTAAGAGGGTTTTTGGTAAAATCTATAGGTAACTGTCTTAGTTCTATTTGATTTAGCACCTACAGCCATTAAATAATAGAATATGTTTGTGAAGTTGGTTATTTTTATAGGTTAACCTTCAATATTGTTTTATATATTTTGTTTTTATAATTGTTGGAATTGTTATTGGTATTTATATGAATTAAAATATACTGTATTTACTGAAATATATTTAGGAGGATAATATTAAAATTTACTTAAGCATTTCATAAATTAAAATTATTCTGCATTTCCAAGCTTAAATAGCTCAGAGTAGCAAGTAAAATTTCAAAATCTCCTCAGTCTTTGGGAACATACAACCTAGATAGGTCAGATAAAAGTTACACACACACAAAAAAATATTTCTAACTATTTTAAAGTCATGCATAATTAGAGTCCTTTATTCATAAGAAATAGTACATGATCAATATTTGATTTTCAGAGAACCGATATATTTGTGAATTAAATGTGAGTTTATATTTTGGCTTATAGACATGTTGCATAAATCTGGAGATTAGACGAGGTAGTCAAGCTGTAGAAGGTTAAAATTGGGATAGATGTTTAAGAATATGAAAATGGTACTGTTCATCTCAGTTTTATTACTGTATTTGAAATACAGAAAACATCCCTTTAAAAAGGCAACACTGACCCTTTGAAAATAAAATATGCTCACATATCTCCAGCCAACATAATATATTCTGCTATGTTAAAATCACATTTGTTGTGCAGCTAAAATGCTTTGGATGTTTTTATTGCCATCAGATATGCTCTTCCATCACTTTCATTCTATAGTAATCAACGATATGTATTATTTTATCATTCATTATGTTTTGAGCAAAGAATGGATAAAAGGAAAATAGATTGCACTGAATCTGAGAAGCTTAAGTACTTAAGAGGAAAGCATTTTGCTTATAACAAATTAGCGTTAGCTTGAAAGAAAAAAAGGATAGCTGACAAAGACACTCTCACTAGCTATTAAAGAGGCTGAAACAATTGACAAGATCTACTTGGCACTGTGAAGCAGAGAAGATAGATACTTGCAGCATCACACTTCTGCTGGATTAGAGGCAACCAGGTTGAATGCAGAGAGAGAGACTGACAGTCCAATATGACCAAGGTATTTCACTTGATGTCAAATTCAAAGTCCGTGTTGGTTTTAATATCTACAGGAATGCTCAAAGGCTGTGGTATTAGTTATCAACCACTACATATAAAAATTACCCCCTCACTAGATACTTAAAACAATAAGAAACCTTTCTCATTACAAAGTTCCTCTGAGACAGGAATTCCATTAGAGCTTAGCTGGGTGGTTCTGGCATAGGTTTTCTCCTGAGGTTGATTAAAAGAAAATATTTAACGTTTTAAGAGTTTCTTTGAGTAACAAATCTATTAGAATTGAGCAATACCCAAATTAACCAATAAAAGGGAGCTCTAAGGAAGGGTACAAAATGAAGAACTTACAAAGGCAAAAAGGAGCAAAGGCAGGAAGTGATAGTAGGCCAAAATTGGGTTGGTTGTAGCAAGGTTACTTTCCTTTAGGGAATGGCAGAGGGTTATCGAGCAGATTCCCTAAGTAATACTGATCAGGGGATTCCTGATCATCTGGTTTAAGATTCCATTCCTGGAAAAGCCAAAACTGTGATTAAGTCTTGGCTTGGTGATGTGGGACTTAACATAAGGCACTCCATTTTTGTTTTGGATCTGTTGTCTGGTTTTTAACAGGTTGTTGTGAAGATATGGACAGGCCTGGACTACATTCCTGTGAGAGATTGACTGGGGCTAAAGAACCCACTTCCAAAATAGCTTACTAAAATGGCTGGTAAGTTGATGCTGGCTATCCTGAAGAAACACTAGTTACTAGCAGGTGGCCCTTTCTACTGGGCTTCTTGAGTGTTTTCACAGTATAGCCGCTGGCTTTCTTCAGAGGGAGTGGTCCACAAGAGCACAAGGCAGAAGACACAAGGACTGTTTTGAACTTGCCTCAGAAATCCACTTTCATTTCTTCGATATTCTATTAGTTACACGGTGAGAATTATCCAAAGTGGTGAGGACTACACAATGCTGTGAATAGTGGGAAAGGATCAATGGGGTATTTTGGAAGCTACCTGTCTTAGACTGTGACTTTAAGAAATCAATGTCATATTAGAAATTTGGGGGGTGGGCAAAATGGGTGAAGGGGGTCAAAAGGTATAAGCTTTTAGTTATAAAATGAATAATTCATAAGGATATAATGTATAGCATGGTAACAATAAGAGAGAGAGAGGGAGAAAGGGGAGTAGAAAGAGAGGGAAAGACACAGAAAGAAAGGGAAAGAAAGAAAGAAAATAAATTTGAATGTTGACTGGATATTTGATATTATAGAGTCATTGTTAATTTTTTAAGTTGTAAAAATGATATTTTGTAGAGGTACCAGATACAATACAAAATATGCAGCGAAACTTGAATTTCTAATAAACAAAATATAAGTTGCTTGGGTAAAAAAAAAATCAATGTCATTATAAAATCTCTCTATTCATCACAGGAAAAAAAATCAAAAATTCCAAAACAGTAACTTGTGATTATTGTTTTAATTAAAAGTAGATAATCACCGGGCACATGCTTTTATATGGTATGTCTTCTGAAATATTAAGATGGAAGAGATACTAAAAATTAATTTGCAAGAATTATATGTTTAGGAGTCTACTAATTATTAAACCACACAGTTCAAGGAATATAAATATTTCCCACTTAAATACATACACATTGCCTCTATGTGATCGAGCCCCACTCGATTAGAACTTCTATGAAGGCAAGTTCTTTGTTTTATACCCATGCACTGCCAATAGCACCTACACAGAGCTATATGCTGAAGGCACACCATAAATGTTAGTTAAGTTATATTAAAGTTTTAGGGCACAATTCCTCAGAACAAATACATTAATATCCATGATGGTCTTGCTAAGATGTATTGGCCTTTGATAGCATGCCTCCACAGATACAAATACAAAAATATCTCAATGCCTGGATTTTGTTGTTTCAACACTGGTTTGGAGGTAGGTAAGTGTTATTCTGAGCAAATTATGGAGCAGGCAAAATTATTCTTTATTGCACTGCTCTTTTCCAAATCTTGGTTGGTTCATTTTTCCTTTCATGGTAATCTCTCTCTTTAGTTGGGCTTAGAATTCATCTAAGGTGAAGAACTGTTTTGCCCAGAGTCTTCCTAATATCAAGCACTGTGTCTTTCATCAAAGTCTGAAAGGATCTGACAGATCTATTTTGTGAGCTTTTGCATTCTCAGGGGGCTCTTTTTTTCTTCCCCAGGGGTGATTTTTCCTCTTCAGATACCCAGTGTTCCCTTTTCTTTAGCTACCTCTTTTGAACACAGAGAAACACTGTCACTCTATCTGTCATGTTCACTTGTTAATTGATGGATTTTTCTTTGAAATAAAATAGTTGCTGCCAATGTATTACCTAAACCAGACAGTGCACTTCAAATGTTTCATCTCTAAACGCTAGGTCTGATAGAATCCTTTTAAGCATTCCTGACAGCCACAGGAAGGTGTTAAAAAGGGTTCTTCCAAGGTATTTCAAGCCAATAGACACACACCAGAAGATTTAGCTTGGGCTTCAGAAAGACCATCCAGCCACCACAGAAGCCAAAAGGCCTAAATTACAGCCTCTTTAAATGCCAGGACATTCCCTGCCCTGTCTACTTCACATAGCTGTGTCTGGAAAATCCACTTCCTACAGACGTTCTCATGCCTTTGATACCTTTGTGTTTGGCTAGTTAAGCTGTGGGTACCTTGCCCTCTTCTCTTTTGGACTTTTTTTTCTGATTTTTAAACATTCTTCTACCTCCTTCTAAAGTGTTGATACATATTTCCTTTCTTTTCTTGATTGCCTCTACTTCAGGTGTTGAAGCTTTGACAATAAAACATGTTGCTGGGATGTGATGTATCTTTTTTCTTAATAGATGCGATTGTTCCATGTAAATCATGAAAATAAATTATAAATACACAGTGCCTGCTAATTAATCAGAAACAACTGTTTAGAATTGGATGTTCTTTTTCCCTATAAAAACGGCAAACAAGGGGCACCTGGGTGGCTCAGTCAATTAAGCATCTGCCTTCAGCTCAGGTCCTGATACTGGGGTCCTGGGCTCAAGCCCCAAGTGGGGCTCACTGCTCAGCAGGGAGTCTGATTCTCCCTCTCTTTCTCTCCTGCCCTTGCTTGTGCTTGTTATCTCTCTCTCTCTCTCTCTCTCTCTCTCTCTCTCTCTCTCTCTGTCTCTGTCTCTCTCTCAAATAAATAAATACAATCTTTAAAAAATAAAAAAATAAATATACATAACAAACATAAAATGGGGATTACTATATGGTATGATAAATACGATAATGCAAAAGAGATGGGAAGATAACATTTTAGAGGTGGATTTAGGTGGATTTAGATTCAAATGAGGTGGAAGGATTAGACCCAGATACTTGCCTAAGTGCGAACAGCTAAAAAAGCATTAGGACTTGACATAACCACAAATCACTGCTAATAAGGTCCTCAGCGATTTTCAAAGTATGTAAGATTTCACATGGGAAAGTAGTGAGCAAGATTCCTGAATTGAGCATTTACATGTAGAGAGGAGGGCCAGAAAGAGAAATGAGCCAGTCGGGCTAGACTTCAGCTACTACTGCCTGAAAAGGCTTAGACATATCCATCAAGCAACACTATGAAGGTGTACTATGTCAAGCTCTTTACTAGCGTCCTACCCTCTCAGAGTTTACAGTCTAATAGAAATAGAACCCACAGGGTGCCTGGGTGGCTCAGTTGTTAAGCGTCTTGAAGTCCCAGGATCAAGCCCCGCATCAGGCTCCCTGCTCAGCGGGAAGCCTGCTTCTCCCTCTCTCGTTCCCCCTGCTTGTGTTCCCTCTCTAGCTGTGTTTCTCTCTGTCAAATAAATAAATGAAATCTTAAAAAAAAAAAAGAAAGAAATAGAACCCAGAGACATAATCAGTCATAATACCACCTGATATTATAACATAGTGAAAGAAATAAGAAATAAGTGAAAGAAAAATAAATAAGAAATAATAATAAAAAAGAAATAACTAAGTATTTTTAGGAGCATTTGAAGAACAATTTATGTTTATACAAACTAAATCATCAAAGCATCAAAAGCGAGGCATTTAAAAAGGGAAGTATATCAAAAATACCAGTAAGTGCTCGGTCGTGTTTTAGCACCTATATGATAAGATAACCAATGTCTGTTTTTCACTTCAATATAAGAAAAGTGGTAATCTGGGGTGTCTGGGTGGCTTAGTCCTTAAGCATCTGCCTTCGGCTCAGGTCATGATCCCAGACTCCCGGGATCGAGCCCCGCATCGGGCTCCCTGCTCACTGGGAAGCCTGCTTCTACCTCTCTCACTCTCCCTGCTTGTGTTCCCTCTCTAACTGTGTTTCTCTCTGTCAGATAAATAAATAAAATCTTAAAAAAAAAAAAAAAAGTAAAGTGGTAATCTTGCAGGTAGTCATTTTCACATACTAAAGTATATAATCCATATCAATGATTTGGCATAACTAGCAAGGAATTTACTAGTGTGTCTGCTGCTACACATTTGTCTCCTAATTTACGTCTATTAGAGTTTTGTGAGAAGTCCCCAACACCAGGTGACTCTTAGTACCATTTTCAATGGTGCTATTCCTTCCTATCATACAGTGCATGCTACCTGGCTATCATCTCTTTGGATATTGTTCATCAGGACAGGAAACAGTGAGAATTTCGAACACGTACTCTTGTTTTTTACTCAGAAGTGAGGACAATCAAGGGCTAACATTCTCTTCAATGGAGGGGGGGGGTAGAAAGAAGGAAAAATAGAGAATAGAGCAATTACTGCCAAACTTAACTCACTGCTCAAACTTTGTGCTGTTCAATGCACTAGTTACCAACCACATGTGGTTACTGGACACTTTGGGTGACTAGTGAGAATAAGAATGTGAATTTTTAATTTTACTTACTTTCATCAATTTGCATTCAAATAGCCAACACAGCTATTATTTACCTTAGTGAGCAGTGCAGTTCTGAAGACATTAAATAAATAAAAACAGAGATTCCCTAAATGTGGTCTAGGGATGTCTAAGGCTTTCTGAGAACCTTTTACAGAACCCACAAGATCAAAACTATTTTCTATAAAATTACTAAGAGGTTATTTGCTTTTTTACCTCCATGCTGTCACAGTGGCATTTTTCAGAGGCTACATGACATATGGTATGCAACAGACTGAATGCAGCAATAGATTTGAGCATCCAACTGTCTTTTCTTAAACCAAACACAAAAAAAGAAAAGAAAAAATGTAAAATAATGGCAGGATTTTATTTTGTTTTGTTTTGCTTTTTATTTTTTGGTTTTTTGGTTTTTTTTAGAGTGAAAGAGAGCCCATAGTGTGGAAGAAGAGGAATGAGAGAATCTTAAGCAGACTCCATGCCCAGTGCAGACCCTGATGCAGGGCTCAATCTCACGACCCTGAGATCATAACTAGAGCCAAAATCAAGAGTCACTTAACCAACTAAGCCACCCAGTGCCCCAATAATGCCAGTTTCTATATTTTTGAAAAAGGAAGTTATATTTTATAAAGCATCTGTTGACATACACATTCATGTAATTTTAATAAATATATATTTTAAATTATCAATTTTAATTTCTAATATAGTAAGTATCAATAGGTGTAACTCACATAAACCAATCTCTTTGGGGTCCACATAATTTTCAAGAGTATCCTGTGACCCAAAACTTGAGAATTGCTGGAGTAAGCAGCCCAATAATTTTACTGCCTATTTTGAGAGGAAAATTTCTTGCAAGTTTAACAAAGCTTTGAGAATCTTTTGTGTGGGATGATCCTTTGAGTAGGATTGGAAGTAGTCCAAAGCACTTCTAAATGTTTCCCACAGCAATCAATAATCAGTATCTCCTCTTGGATCAGACTATATCTTTTTGTTTGTTTGTTTGTTTTATTTTTTTTTCAGACTATATCTTTGAGAGGAGCACTTTTCCCACTGCAGCCCTGCTACTCTGGAGGATTTCAGAGAATGCAATTATTTTTTAATACTAAAACTACCCAGCATCAGGATATCTAGGTAGATCGGCATTGTATGTAGATAGAACACTATGATGTGCAGTATTTTGCCCTGAATAGTTCCTGTACAACTAAAACTGTTTGCTGACCATGTGCCACCATCGAGGGCCAGAAAAACCACACCTTGTTGAATGATAGCCTCCATTCTCTCCCCAAGGATCCAAAGTCGTTATGCAAGGAATATTCTTTGAATCAGCACCAACTGCTTTAACTGCGCCTTTATGAGGTTCTAAATTACTTCATAAAATATTCCATTAAATAAATTAAATGTTCTACTCTTCCTGAGAAGAACTGTCTTTAGTCAGAGCTTATACTACCCTCTTAAAGGCCCAATTTTTGTTTTCTACTACTGTCTACCACTTTAAAAACTCCCATTGAGCTCTATGCTCAGTAGGAGTTTAGGGTTATAAAACACACAAGCTCTTGTTGATACATCTTGTCCTTTGGAGGGGCCTGTAGACATCAACCCTACCAGAACTACACTGCCCTTAGATGTGAGCAAGAAAGGCAACTATCCTGGGTTTTGCAGTAAAGAAACTTCCATTTTGGACTTTCTCTGACCAACTCTCCTCCCTCATTCCCATGGGAAAAAGAGTTGCAAGGTCAAGGGATGTATCCAGCTTGAGAACATACTCCCCACAACTAGACCATGTATACCAAAGGTCTCAGAATTATTTGCACAAATGACCCGAGCCTAGTTTCAGAACCTATTCTGGCCCTTCTCCTGGATCTTTCTTCCCAAGGATGTATGTGTATTTCTAGTTCCAAGTGATAGCCAAAGGATCAGAAGTTTATAGGGTTTGAATATAGAGCTTAGGTGTTTAAGCTCAAGTGTCCATACAAATACACAAAAGGGCCTTCCCTGTACAATATGAAACTAGAAGTGGGAAAAGAAGTGGGCAGGGTGTCATTCTAGCACAGAACAAAAAGCCTATTTTACATTTTGCTTCATTGGCAACTTTTAATATTAATACATTGTTATTTGGGCCTCCATTTATACTCTTGCCATGAGCCACAGAAATGTCAAGAGTGGTCCTGAGCCTTATCTTTCTTTTTTGGACAACATTGTGATTCTATCTTCCACAGTAGTTCAGATCCATTCACCAGATAAGGAGTCAGAGATCTGAGAAATGTGGGCAATAAGATTCAACATCCATTTTTTGATGTGCTCATCTTCTTTTTGGATGTTGAGTTTGAGTAGATGAACACATTAAAAATTGGGGAGGAGACATGAAGAGGCACTTCTCCATAGAAGACCTACAAATGACCTAATAGACACATGAAAAAATGTTCATCATCACTAGCTATCAGGGAAATTCAAATCAAAACCACACTGAGATACTACCTTACACCAGCCAGAATGGCCAAAATTAACAAGACAGGAAACAACAAATGTTGGAGAAGCTGCAGAAAAGGGGAACCCTCTTACACTTTTGGTGGGAATGCAAGTTGGTGCAGCTTTGGAAAACAGTGTGGAGATTCCTTAAAAAATTAAAAATAGATCAGGCTTTATTACAAAGCCGTGATTACCAAGACAGCATGGTACTGGCATAAAAACAGAGAAACAGACCAATGGAACAGGGTGGAGAGCCCACATATGGACCCACAAATCTATGGTCAAATCATCTTTGACAAATCAGGAAAAAATATCCAGTGGGAAAAGGACAGTCTCTTCAATAAATGGTGCTGGGAAAACTGGAC
>PITA01030090.1:0-17007 GCA_004023965.1 Spilogale gracilis | reverse complement strand
AAACCAGGCTGACCTTCACCAGGCCAACCTTCACCAGGCCGCACCAAACCAGGCTGACCTTCACCAGGCTGCACCAAACCACGCTGATCCATTCCAGGCTGGGCCAAGCCACGCTGGCCTGCACCAGGTTGCGCCAAAGCAGTCTGACTTGTACCAGATGGTACCAAACCACGCTGATCTGGCCCCAGCTGTATTACATCACGCTGATCTGTAGCAGGTTGAATGAACCCAAATGTTTCCAAGCTGGGCTGTACAAAATCTTGTTCATCTGTAGGAACTTGCATCAAACCAGGTGATACCAAACCGTGCTGACCCATGCCAGGCACTACCCATCCTTGCTGACCTGTGCCAGGGGTTAAAAATCCATGCTGATCTACACCAAAGGGCACCAATCCATGCTGACCCACAGCAGGCTGTTGGTCTGTGCCGGGAAGTCCCGCACCGTACTGATATGTGCTGAGTGGAACCATTCCAGGCTGAACTGTACGAGGCAGTTCCAGTCCTTGCTGATCTATGCCAGATACCAGTGGCGGCATCATCCCATACTGATCCAGGCCGAGTGGTACCCAGCCCTGCTCATGCATCCCAGGTGGCATCGCACCAAGCTGACCTATACTGAGTGGTACCACAGCATGTGGATCTGTGCCATGTGGTCCTAATCTGTGCTGATCTGGCCTGGGATGGAATTGACCCTGGTTTGCATGCACCCCCCCATGCTGATCTGGGTATACGTGATGATGCTCATCTCTGGCCACAGTGGCTGAGGGTAGGTCCTGCTGAACTGGACCAGGCTTTTCCTCTCGTTCATCTCTTCTTAGATGGGCTAAGCTATGCGGCGGCAGCTCTCTTGTCCCGCGGCGGTCTGACTCTACTTTGAACTGGGACACAGACGGGTGATGGGACTTTGCTGGGCCAGCTTCATCATGGGCCCTTGGGTGCTGTTCTCTACCAGGGAATGAAGTAGTGGAGGTACCCCTGCTTCGTTCCCTGGTGAGTCCTTCAGAGGGGTTTCCTACGCCACTGTGTCTTGATAAGGTCTGATCTGAGTCATAACCACGGGGAGAATCCACAGCTGGGTCAGCACTTGAGCGCTTGATGGGGATTCCACCTTGAAGTATATCATTTGATGTTATGGAAGCATGCCCTTTGCGTTTAGGGAGTCCTGTTGTTGTCTCTGAGCTCTGGTTGAAGAGGAAGAAAGAAGTCAGTAACTGCAAGTAGAAATGACTCTCTCACTCTAAGACACGAAGGCAAGAAAATCTGGGACACCTGACTAGGATAACTTAGGGTTTTTTAAGAAGGACACCCTCTGGTCCCCAAAACTAGGCTGGACACAAAAACTCTGACATTCTTGACAGATAGGTCTCCAAGGCTTTGAGAATCTGCGCATTGGCAGACGGCACCACACTGTGTTAATTACCCTCATATGACAGCAGGAGCACCACACAATACAAGCCATCTCCTCCAACAGCTGCTGGGTGTACAAAGGACAGGAGGAATTTATTACGTTCACACTAGAAAGTTTGTCCCAGGGGCGCCTGGGTGGCTCAGTTGGTTAAGCGACTGCCTTCGGCTCAGGTCATGATCCCAGAGATCTGGGATCAAGCCCCACATCGGGCTTTCTGCTCAGCAGGAAGCCTGTTTCTCCCTCTCTCACCCCCCTTGCTTGTGCTCCCTCTCTCACTGTGTTTCTCTCTGTCAAATAAATAAATGAAATCTTAAAAAAAAAAAAAAAGAAAGAAAAAGAAAGTTTGTCCCACCATAGGCCCACTGTCGATGGTAAAAGTGCCAGGGCAGAGCAAGTAAACCATGCATTCAAGACATAAATGCCCAAAGTCTGGGGCCAAAAATTCCATCAGAAGACTTTCTCAACTTCACGGATTTTGATGAAAATAGGATGTTCAAAGGACTTAAAGGAGAACTAGCCTAAGAATTTGTTAACCAAATTCTGAGCAACACAGAACATCTCAATCAATGATAAGACAGTAACAACACAGTTCTGCTGGGAGACTCCCAAGGAGACTTGGGAATGGCAGACGGTCAATGTTGAACACATTCTGGAAACTGAGTATCAAAATGAGAGAGTACGGGAGCTTTTGGAAAAGTACATGGATGCTGATAATATTGTGGGGTTTTTTAAAAAAAGATTTTATTTATTTATTTATAAGATTTTATTCATTTATTTGACAGAGAGATCACAAGTAGGCAGAGAGGCAGGCAGAGAGAGAGGAGGAAGCAGGCTCCCTACCGAGCAGAGAGCCTGATGCAGGCCTTGATCCCAGGAACCTGAGATCATGACCTGAGCAGAAGGCAGAGGCTTAACCCACTGAGCCACCCAGGCGCCCTGATGATATTGCTTTAGTAAAAGATGAATCATTTGAAGTAGCCAAAACTGTCTTACAGAAGATTCTGTAAACAAGCATTCTTTTTAAAGATTTTATTTATTTGACAGAGAGAAACACAGCCAGAGAGGGAACATAAGCAGAGGGACTGAGAGAGGGAGAAGCAGGCTTCCCGCTGAGCAGGGAGGCCGATGCGGGACTCGATCCCGGATCTCCGGGATCATGACCTGAGCCGAAGGCAGTCGCTCAACCAACTGAGCCACCCAGGCACCCCAACAAGCATTCTTTGTAACCTCCTTCATGGGGTGCAACTGACCGAAGAACTGGTTATCCATTCATCTTGTTCAAAAACTCTTAATTTGTAATATATTCTTGCCCTTGGAGTTTTCCTTTGCATTTTGGATACCTTCAGACACACCAGACCCATCAACTAGAAGCTCTTCTTTATCCATCTCTCAATACACTTCTCACCATATTTTTGACAGATTAAAAAAACAAAAAACCACAGAGCCAAAATTTTAAGTTTGTAGTTTATGTTATCACACAGTTGTTGGTTTTTTTTTTAAGATTTTATTTACTGGGGAGAAGCAGAGGGAGAGGGAGAAGCAGAGTCCCCGCTGAGCAAGGAGCCCGACGTGGAACTCAAACCCAAGATCTTGGGATCATGACCTTAGCCAAAGGCAGATGCTTAACTGTCTGGGCCACCCAGGTGGCTGGCCCACCACAAAGTTTTTTAGGGCCTTTTTTATACTGGCAAAGTTTGTAGAAGTTAAAAAGAAGTTTGATAAAATGGTGAAATGATGTGCATGATTTTAAGTTCTGCTGTTTTTATAATTAGGGTGAATTATGCTGATGGCATAACCGTATCCTGATATTGTGTTATGTGGGATTATTTTGTTTTTTGAACATTAGTATTTACCATAAAATATTGGTACTTGGGTATTTGAAAAAATATTTGGTATCCACATCTCACTAAACATTACAAAATGTTGTATACTGGGCACCTGGGTGGCTCAGTGGGTTAAAGCCTCTGCCTTCAGCTCAAGTCATGATCTCAAGGTCCTGGGATCAAGACCTGCATTGGGCTCTCTGCTCGGCAGGGAGCCTGCTTCCTCCTCTCTCTCTGCCTGCCTCTCTGCCTACTTGTGATCTCTCTCTGTCAAATAAATAAATAAAGTCTTTTTTAAAAAATGTATACTGAAGCACTGATAATAAACATGAAATGAAAAACAAAACCAAAAAACAAAACCTACACATGATCCAACTGTATGCTGTCTATAAGAGACATATGTTAGAGTCAAAGAAAGAAATAGGTAGAAAGTGAAAAGATAGAAAAAAATAAACCATGGGGCGCCTGGGTGGCTCAGCGGGTTAAAGCCTCTGCCTTCAGCTCAGGTCATGATCTCAGGGTCCTGGGATGGAGGCCCACATCGGGCTCTCTGCTCAGCGGGGAGCGTGCTTCCTCTCTCTCTACCTACCTCTCTGCCTACTTGTGATCTCTCTGTCAAATAAATAAATAATATCTTTTTTTTAAAAAGTAGAAAAAGAAGGAAAAAGGAACAAAAAGCAGATGGAACAAATAGAACACTAACAGCAGGATGAGAGACTCAACCCTAATTATATCAAAAATTACTTTAAATATAAATGATCAAACAGCCTGATTAAAAAGCAGAGATTCTCAGGGGCGCCGGGGTGCCTCAGTTCACTAAGCATCTGACTTTGGCTCAGGTCATGATCTAAGGGTCCTGGAATCGCTCTACGTTGGACTCCCTGCTCAGTGGGGAGTCTGCCTCTCCTTCTCCCTCTTCCTCTGCACACCCCCACCCCCTGCTTGTGCTTGCACTCATGTTGTCGCTCTTAAATAATTTTTTTTAAATTAGAAATTGTCAGATTGGCTACAAAAGGCCAACTACCTGCCACTTATAAGAAAAACCTTTATAGAGACACAAATAGGTAAAACAAAAAGAACGGGAGAAGATACACCATGCTCATCCTTATAAAAGAAAAAAAAAATCTGGAATCACTCTACTAATTAATATAGTAGATTTCAGAGCTAGGAATATTACTAGAGATAAAGAGGTCATTTCTTGGGATACCTGGGTGGGTCAGTTGGTTAAATGTCTGCCTTCAGCTCAGATCACGATCCTGGGGTTCTGGGATGGAGCTCCACGTCGGGCTCCCTGCTCAAGTGGAAACCTGCTTCTCCCTCTTCCTCTGCCACTCCCCCTGCTTGTGCTCTCACTCTCTCTCCTCACAAATAAGTAAAATCTTGGTTGTTGTTAAAAGATCATTTCTTAACATAAGGAGATCAATTCACCAAGAGGGCATAATATTCCCAAATGTCTGTGCACCAAGTAACAGGGTTTCAAGGTATGTGAAAGTGAAGCCTGACAGGCCCACAAGGAGCTATGGACAAACCCCCAGTTACAATCAGATTTCAATACCTTCCTCTCACTAACTGACAATTGGCAGAAAATCAGGAAGGACACTATTCATTTTCTGGAGCTGCTGGAACAGACTGGGGAACTTAAACGACAGAAATGTATGTCTCCCAGCTCTGGAGGCCAGAAATTCGGGATCCAGGTGTCGACAGGGTTGGTTCCCTGTAAAACTGAGGGGAAATCTGTTCCATGCTCCATTCTGGCCTCCGGTGGCCTTAGGCATCCACTGATGCCTGCCATCTCTTGACCATCTTTGGATGGACCATGTACGGACAGTCGTCTTCTCTCTGCATGTGTCTGTCTTTCTGTCCAAATTTCCCCTTTCTATAAAGACTCACGTATATTGGATCAGGGCCCACCCTAACGACTTCATCTTAACTTGATCATCTGGAAGACCCATTTCCAAATAAGGTCGCATTTAAAGGTACTGGGAGTTAGGACTCCAACGCCTTTTGGGAGGGTTGGGGACGGAAACACAGCTTAACCCTAACAGATACAGTAAACACTATAACCTCCGTGACTCCATTGACATTTATAGGATACCTTCCCCAACAACAGCAGAAGATACATTGTTCTCAAGTACACACAAAACATTTACCAAGACAGAACATATTCTGGGCCATAAAAATACAAATCCATCAATTTAAAAGGATTCAGGTTGTATAATATACTCTCTGACCATGGTGGAATTAAATTAGAAATCAGTGACAGAGAGATCCCCAGAAAATCCCCAAATATTCATAAACAAAACAGCAGACTGCTAAATAGATCATGGATGAAAGAAGAAATCAAAAGGGACACAGAAAGTATTCTGAACTATAGGCCAGAACTTGACGGGTGCTGCCAGAGCAATCCTTAGGGACATGTTTATAGCACTAAATGCCAATACTGAGGGGCGCCTGGGTGGCTCAGTTGGTTGAGCGACTGCCTTCGGCTCAGGTCATGATCCCGGAGACCCGGGATCGAGCCCCACATCGGGCTTCCTGCTCGGCGGGAAGCCTGCTTCTCCCTCTCTCACTCCCCCTGCTTGTGTTCCCTCTCTGGCTGTGTTTCTCTCTGTCAAATAAATAAAATCTCTAAAAAAACAAAATAAAATAAATGCCAATACTGAAATAGAAAAGAGTCTTAGCTTGCACTTCAAGAAACTAGCAAAAGAGCAAATTAGACCCAAAGCAAGCAGAAGAAAGGAAATGATGATGATCAGAGCAGAAAGCAATGGACAGAAAACAACAGAGAAAATCAGTAAAATAAAAAACAAGTTATTTGTGTAAATCAAATATAATCGAAAAACTCTAGGCAGACTGATGAGGAATAAAAGAGACACAAATGACCAACATCAAGAATGTCATCAAAGAAATGCAAATTGTCACGACACCACTACACTGGTCAAAATCTGGACCGCTGACAATAGCAAAGAAAGGCTGACAAGGATCCGGAGCAGCAGGAATGCTCCTCATCCGTTGTTGGTGGGAATGCACAACAGTTCAGCCGCTGTGGAAGACAGCTGGCGGTTTCTTACAAAACTAAACATACTCTTTCTATATACCAGCAATCACAGCCCTTGGTGATTACCCAAAGGAGTTGAAAACTTATTCCACACAAAAAGCTGCACACAGGTGCCGACAGCAACCTTATTCATAATTGCCCAAACTCAGAAGCAACCAAGATGCCCTTCCAGTAGGTGAATGGATGAACAGACTGTGGTCCATTCCAGGCCGTGGAATATCATACAGCAGTAAAAAGAAATGAGCTATATTGAATCATGAAAAGTCACAGAGAAAACTTCAATGCACAGTGATAAGTGAAAGAAGCCATCATGCTGTATGATTCTGACTACACAACATTCTGGAAAAGGCAAAACTATGGAGACAGGGAGAGGATCAGCGGTTGCGAGCGGGGAGGGAGGAATGAAGGGGCAGAGCACAGAGGATTTTTAGGGCCGCAAAACTACTGTGTGTGGTACTATCGTGGTGCATCCACGCCATTACACCTCTGTCCAGGTCCACAGATGATCCAACACCAAGGGTGAACTTGATTAAAACTATGGACTTGGAGTGGCATTGTGTGTCCATGTGGGCTCAGCAGCTGTAACAAATGTACTGCTCTAGTGGGGGACCTTGTTAGCAGAGAAGGTTATGCCTCTGTATAGGGGCAGAAGGTATATGGAAAACCTCCATACCTTCTACTCAATGTCTTTAAATTTATTTTATTTATTGTTTATTTATATTATTCTTAAAAGATTGTATTTGACAGAGAGAAACACAGCTAGAGAAAGAACACAAGCAGGGGGAGTGAGAGAGGGAGAAGCAGGCTTCCTGCCAAACAGGCAGCCCAATTTGGCGTTCCATCCTGGGATTCCAGGATCATGACCTGAGCCGAAAGCAGACACTTAAGGACTGAGACACTCAGGCGCCCCTTATTTTATTTTTTAAAGATTTTACTTATTTGAGAGAAAGAGAACAAGCAGAGGGAGGGGCAGAGGGAGAAGCAGACTCCCCGCTGAGCAGGGAGCCCTAACATGGGGCTCGATTCCAGGACCCTGAGATCATGACCTGAGCTGAAGGCAGATGCTCAACCCACTGAGTCACCCACGTATCTCTTTGATTTGTTAATTAATTAATTAATTAATTAATTAATTAATTAAAAGAAGCTCCATGCCCGACGTGAGGCCTGAACTTACAACCCTGTGATCAACTGTCATTGCTCCACTGACTAGAAACTCCTATACCTTCTGCTCAGTTTTGCTGTGAACTTAAAACTCTAAAAACAAAACCTATCTTTTAAGTCAATTTTTAAATGTGTGTGTGGGTATGTCTCCCCATGAGTCACAGTTGGTAGTCTCCCCTCTACCCTCTTTTAGGGATATCTAATGCTGACCAGGGGACTGTGTTATGATCCAACTCACAACAATTTTTTTTAGTCAGGATCCAGCTTCCAATGATTATAATCTTTTTTTATTTGATTTTTAAAAAGTAATTTCTACCCTCAATGTGGGACTCCAACTCAAAACCCCAAGATCTAAGAGTTGTATGCTCTACTGACTGAGCCAGCCAAGCACGGCCCCCCTGCCCAATGCTTCTAATCTTAAATGTCACCTGCAACTTGTTCCGTATCTGTTGACCCGCCTCTGGAAAGCCAGGAGGAACACACAGCTGTTAGTCGGGGACTCTGGCCGGTGTGGGGGGGGAAGGGGCAGCTGGCACCCCAGGGTCAGTGCATACTCCCTGGGATACCGGAAAAACCTGGAAATCTCAGCAAAGCAATTTCCCCCTACTCACAAAGAGCCTACAAAATCCTAGGAAGGAGGAAAGATTCACAACCTCTTCAGACCTCACCCAGGCAGAGCCTTCTCAGTCTGGGGGCACAGTACTTCTCTGAGGGTCCCAAGCAGCCTCACTGGTAAGACTTAATGGCCCAGGGGCGCCTGGGGGGCTCAGTTGTTGCGTGTCTGCCTTTGGCTCAGGTCATGATCCCAGGGTCCTGGGATCAAGCCCCACATTGGGCTCCCTGCTCAGCGGGAAGCCTGCCTCTCCCTCTCCCACTCCCCCTGCTTGTGTTCCCTCTTCTCACCGTGTCTCTGTCAAATAAATAAATAAAATATTAAAAAAAAAAAAAGACTTAATGGCTCAGCTGTGGGACTACTCAATGCTGTCCAAAACCACTGAACAAAAAACCCGAGTCCAAGGCCTAGATTCATTTTCTACTGCTGTAGAACAAGTTACCAAAATCTGTAGACGTCGAAAGCAGCACGAGGTGATCTCACAGTTTCCGTGGGTCACGAGTCTGGCCACGTTTTATCTGGGTTCACAATCAGGGCCTCAGCGCGAAATCAAGGCCAAGCTGCAGCCTCCTCTCAAGGCTGAGGGTTGTTGTCAGAATTCAGCTCCTCTTGGCTGGAGCTCTGAGCTCCTAGAGACCACACTCCCTCCCAGCCATGCGGCTCCCTCCATAGGGGCCATCCTCTGGTTTCATTTTCTCCAGGAGGGCTCATCTGATTAGGTCAGAACCACCTGATTCCTCCTTTGATTAAACTCAAAGTCAATTTATTAGCGACCTAATTACAAGAAAGATGCCCCACCATATCTGCATGTTCTGCCTACACCCGAGGGGATTCTGCGTGTGCAGAGCACAGGGTAGGAATCTTGGCAACAACCTCAGGGTCTGCCTATCACGCAGAAAGGCCTACTGGACTGAGAATCGATCACTGCAAACAATTACCACCAAAAACAGAAAGGAAGGAAACTGACACCAAGAAAAGATTCTGAAAGCAAGTCTTAAGACAGACACTCCAGAAGCGATTGCTGTGGACTTTGTGTCCAGGTCATTGCCCAATGCTTAAGAGTTACAGAACATGGCTGGAGAGTTCCACTAAAGCTCCCAGACGAGCCAGTCATCCACGAACTGCCCCAAGAGGAAGAAGGGCACTGTATGACTATGTTCCGGATGGCTGCTCTGACAAATCACCCCACAGCTTAGTGGCTTCCAACAACACGAATCTGTTATGGTAACAGTTCAAAAGGTCAAAATTCCAGAGCCAGTGGCACTGAGCAGATGTGAAGGTGACGGGTGCAGCTGGCGATGCTGCAGGCTCTAGGCACAGCCTGCTTCCATGTCTCCTCCGGCTTCTTAAGAGTGCCCAGCATTCTGCGGCTCATGCCCGCGTCACTCCAGTCTCTGCTTCTGTGGCCGTGTCGCCTTCCCCTCTTCCGTGGTAGAATCTTCTGCCTCCCTCTCATCGGTACCTTTGTAATCAATGGATTCAATTTGAGTCAAAACACATTTAAGTCCCTCCTTTCCTGTGAATCTGTTAGGTTGTGATCTGAGCAGTGAGAACGGAGGATGAGCTCTTCTCTGTGCAGGATGGATCTAGCGCCCCCTCCTGGGCTGGAGCTTTCTGTCCTTCCTGCCTTCATGAGATCCCCTCAGGCATGGAACCTGCTATTTCCATGACCCCAAGATGTCCTCAAACATTTATCTCTATTTCTGTGGGGATGTGCCATGGGGTGGCCAGGTAGTTGGAAGTAGGGTGAATCTTGTGACACGCCTTCCTAATTCACTCCCTTGTTCTTTGGGTCCCAAAGCCCAAGATATCTAAATGGCAATCACAGCTGAACAGGGGATCACCTGCCCTCAATGGAATCCTGAAAATAAGTTTTAACTTTGGCTTTCTACTTTATAAAGTAGAGGCCACAAGGCTTCGAAGAGAAAATGCCCTTTATGTTGGACATGCTATTTCTGCAAGAGAACGTCTGTGCTCAAGGTCTGGAGACCTGGTTAAATGGTCACTGGAAGATTCTTCCATTGTTACACCCATTGCCATGGCTCTCGCTGCAGATTTGGATGCGTCACCTTGATGACAGCAAAGTGAAGAAGCTTCTTCCTCCCTTAAGCAAGCTTTGATTAGCACGCTAGGGTTGGCTCTTCCTGGTTATGGCGTGTCTTTCATTCTTTCTGACCAAGTAGTACGAGGAGGAGGAGGAGAGGAGGCAGACAGGGAGGGGGTAAAGTATCATGGTCATCTTTGCACATTTGAGTGAATTTGTGGAGAATGCCCTGCTGCCCATCAGGATATGTGCTTGGAAAGCACTGGTCTGTGTCCTTGCGTTCACTCATGTCCTGGGACCAGCATCTCCCACCTATTCTGAGCCTTCCTTCTCCAGGTGGAAACACAACACCCTCCTTGTGCGCCGCGTTCCAGAGATGGGATTTACTCCTTTGTGCTCATCACTGCCCATACTCACCATCCCAGCTTCCGTCCTGACCCTCCGCTTCCGACCTGGGCAGATGATGAGCCTCCCGAGCGCCTGGAGCTACCACCCTCTGCCAAAACACAGTCGACCTGAAAAACGCTGAGTTTTGACATCCTAACCTCGTATTTATGTTAAAGGGTCCCACCAACAGTGCAAGCAGCACTGGTCTCCAGCACGTTAGTTGTGTTTTCTCAGCTCCAGATGGAGAAACTCTCCATTGCATTCGTGATGGTCCATGCAGCAGCTGAACCTGCTCTCTTGCTTCTCAAAAATCTTTTAATATTTATATTGATTCTCCCTTGCGCCTGAGGCCATTGACTATTATGAGCAACTGTCAAAAACCAGACACTTTCTTACCTCTGGAGAAGTGACAGTATCTAAAGGTGCTTCTGTCATGCTTATTTTTCAATCTGGCAGATGTTCTGCTCACACCCTAAAAAAATGTGTAGTTCATTCAAAACAGGATACTGCTATGTGTCAAGAGATTTGGCTTAAAAAAAAAAAAAGTGAAAGCAGAGTCAATCTCTTTCTAGGCCATGCCTTTTGCTCACAGGGTACTCTTTTAAGTCCTTCTGCTGCTGCTTTCCTCTGAAGATGCCGGGGAGGCCCCATTCAAAAAGCAATCTCAGAGACTCACTGGGTCTTTTGTACCCACATAACTATTTGACATGCCCCAGATGGCCACTTGGTGGCGCTTAAAGGTCCACTCTCTTCCTCCTATTCTCGTGGGTGGGTACTGGGGCAAGAAACTTTTTGAGTAACCAGGAGGCACAAAGCCAGAAGGGGACTACCCAGACGAAAAGGGCAGTTGATTCTCATCCTTGAGAGCCATTTGATAATTGCCATTTTATTCAGATGGAGACAGGGTAAGGATCAAAAAACGATTTGGGGGGCACCTGGGTGGCTCCGTAGGTTAAGTGTCTGTCTGCCTTCAGCTCAGGTCATGATCCCAGAGTCCTGGGACTGAGCCCTACAGCAGGCTCCCTGCCCCTCCCCCTGCTCTTGATCGTACTCTCTCTCCCTCCCTCTCACTCTTGAATACATAAATAAAATCTTAAAAAATAAATAAACAAAAATGATTTCATTTTCCTGTGTGCACTGCCTTGGGATGGAGAGATGCGTGCACGCACCCACGTGTCAAAGTCATCACCACAGGGCCCCCTAAAGACATTTGATTTCCAAGGCTGGTCATCTTTGTTCACCAAGCATAAAGGGACTCAGGCATTTCAGACCAGACTGTAAACAAACTTTGAAAAGCTACAAAAGCAAATCAAAATTACACTCAGGTACCATTTTTCATCCAATTGGAAAAAATCGGGTACAGACAGTGCCAGTGGGGACTCGAGAACCTTGTAGGGGAGGGTCTAATTGGAACCCTATCTGTGGAGGAGTTTGGCAAAAGGGAGTCAAATCATAAACCCACATTCCATTTCTTAGGAATGCACCCTATGAATATGCTTCCACGTATGGAGGTTGCATTGGAGCACGTTTTTTTCCCTAAGACTGGAAAAAACACTTAAAACATCCATAATAGGAAGCATGAAATTAGGAACATCCACATAATGGAATACTGTGCAGCAGCAAAGAGGGAGAGATCCAGGGGAGCCCCACCCGAAACCAGTGCCCAGGTCCCCAGTTGTTCACCCCTTGTGAGGCCCTCCAGCCGTCAGTAATGGCTTGCTCCAGCTCCTCCCAGGTGACCATGGTGACTTCTTCTCCAGGCATCAAACTCATCTTCCGGCCCACTTGGTCCTGACGGTGACAACAGGCAGGCAGACAGACAGACACACCCCCCAAGTTCAATCCCAGAAAGCTTTAGGAACAGAACTGAGCTAACAGAATCCACAGTCCTAGTCCCGAGGCGATGTCAGTGTCCTTCAAGTGACCAGTGAGTCTTGGGCAGCCAGTTTCCTGTCCCCTGTGGGCCTCCGAAGGGACACCGGGCAGGGATGGGAAGAATTTCCCCTCAATCCAGGGGCAGGGCCCAGAGGGGCAGAGGGAGTCACCCTATTTTGGACAGACACAGACATCTGGGGTGGGAGTTTGGACATCCTCCCCTACTGCCCCCTTGAGGGCCCTTTGTCACAGAACTCGCCCTAATATATTACCAGGAATTCATCCCGATCTCTGACTATCTTCTCTAGTGCATCAATCCGCTGGAAGGCTTTCTGGAATAAGAGTTCAGAGATGGAGGATCAAAACAGCCTCTCCCGTGGCCCTTACGTGCACGCATGCGCACACATGTGCTCACAGAAAAGAAAGGTGCGTGGATCTTACAGGAGCAGAGGGTAGAGAGAGGGCCACTAAGTCAGCTAAATTGTTTTCTTTCAGCCAACAAGAGGCAGGAAAGTGAGGTGTGGTGGGGCGACACTGGGGAACAGCGTGACAAGTGCAAATGCTAACACAGGGGCGGGAACCTTTGGCCTTGGGATTCACTTCATCCTACCCATGAACAAAACATGCGGCACTGCAGAATGAGGCTGACTTTGCCTCTCAGGGACAAAAATGATCAGGTGATTCAAGGATGTCTGAATGGCCATATGGTTTAAAGAGAAAAGCATTCCCAAAGAACCAAAACAAATTGCTAAAACTTAGGTTGCTCTGTATGACTTTTGCAAACCTCCAGAATGTAGGAATCTAAAGGTAAAACAAGCCTTTGGTCTGAAAAACCATCTAAAATGCAAAAAACAGCACACTTCGAAAAGAAAAGCTTCCTAGAGCAAAGGTGAGTTCTGCTGGGGGCTCAAGGCCTGGGTTGAGGGGCAGAATGGGGTCAGAGGCACCCTGGGGACCCCCTCAGCCTCTCCCTGGTCTTCTTCCTAACTGCCCCTCCTCCTCCTTCCAGTGTTAAGCCCCTGGGTGGCTCCTGGAGGGTCTGAAAAAGGAGCACTGCCCAGCGCTTTGGGGCCCTACTGTTCATCTGAGGGGGGGTTCTACATTTTTCTCCAAGAGAGCAAGGATCCAAGTGAAGGTGTGGCAACTGGCACACCTGTTGGTGTGACCACTGAGCTCTTTCCATCCCAGCCCCTCCTCCTGCGCTCACCTCTGTCTTTCAACACCCACCACCTCACTTCTTTATTCTTCTTTAAAGAAAATTCGCTCAAAGAATATTCTGAGAATTGGTCAGCTCCCCCCCCCCCCCACCCCGGGGGGCCGGTTCAGGATCCCTGGGTGTCTGAGAAGGGGCAGTGGAGTGGCGAGGAGAGGCAGTGCATGGGAAGGGGCGACTGATCCGCGAGGTGGGGGTCCCCGCCATCCTCACCGCGAGGCTCAACTCGGGTTGCTCCTGTGCCTTTTCCTGGATTTCTTTGAGGGTTTTCACGTCCTCCACTACATGGCGCAGCAGCTCCATGGCCTGCCAGACGGAGATGGGCGGTTCAGAGGACTGGCGCCCCGCCCCTCCCCGCCAGTGTGGCGCCTCCCTTCCGGCGCCTCCCTTCCCATGCGGGGGAGAGGCGGGTGGGCTCCCCGGGCCCCCGCTGCCCACGACCCCACCCAGTGCTCACCTGGGAGACCTGAGAGACGGTGGCCCGCTCGCCCTTCTCGGGTTTCAACGACCCGGCTCTGGCCCGAGTCAGCTTGGCGGTCTCCTCCTCCAGCCAGTCCCGGGTGTCCAGGTCGCTAATGGGAGCCATAAGGTGCTGCACGTGGCCCACGATGCCCTGCACCTGGCTCCTGACGGTCTTGAGCTGTCTGCTGAGGTCCAGGACCTGCCCGCCCAGACCCTTCATCTGGCTCTCCAGTGCTGCCATGGCCATCGGTGGCTTGGTCAAGGTGCCTCGCGGCTTCTCTTTGGACATAGCCAGCTGCGGGGCGCTGAGCACAGCCTGCGGAGGCTCCAAGGTGCGGCTCGACTCCGGCGACTGGAAGTCGATGCGCACTTCCTGCAGGCTGAGGCTCCGGAGCATGGCCATGATGAGCGTGTGCAGGGCGGTGAAGTTGACCGCGCCCACCTCCGGCGTGCCGATGGCCAGGTCTGCCAGCTCCTCGAGAGAGACCGTGGTTGCATTTGCCGTCGTGGGCGGCATCGTGTGCCCTCTCAGCGACAGTCCGCGCCCTCCGCCAGCTGGGCGGCCATGTCCCCTTCACGCCCGCTGCGCCCCTGGGCGCTCTTGGGGTACCAGCCACTGGAGGACCGAAGGGAAGCACCCGGGGCCGCCGTGCTTCCCACCTTCTGCTCCTAGGGATCTGCGCCTGCCTTCCCGACGGGGTCTGTTCAACCGTCTACCCTACGCCGTCCAGTCGTCCGGTCTCCGAGTTACAGCCCCGGGCCGCCTACCCGGCATGGCCAGGTCGCAGCCAGCGGACGTTTGGAATGGAAGGGACGGCTGACCCCACGCGCCACGAGGGTTCTGCGAAAGAACTGGCACGGTCCAGCAGGCTATCGCATCGCCATTCGGGACCTGTCCATATGCAAAGCCACCCCCCAGCTCACAAGGGGAGCCTATCCTATCTGGGTCTGGGGAAGCCTTGGGCATACCCCAAGGCACCGCACACTATCAGTAAACTCTGCTCCTAAAGGGGCTATGGGGCTGTGTCAAGGCACAGGCTATGGGAACACAGCAGTCTGGGGAGAGGAGGCGTCCTTAACCCAGGAAGGCCTCCCATGCACTCAGCCACTAAGAACCAGCAAGCTTGTTCCATCATTCAGGGCAGTGGCACCTCTGTCTTAAGCAATGCAGTCCTGAGACCTTAGACTCTTAGGGACAGTTCCCATCTCCTTTTGCTTCATCAGAAAGAAGGGTAAACTTGGAAGAGACCACTCACCATCTAGGCAGCTCCAGTCAGCCACCAGATGACAGAGCTACCCAATGCCACCCTGGCCTAGTTTATCTCAACAGACTCATCTGGTCAAGTGCCAGGATTCAGCTCATCACAAGGCAGGATTAGACAGGACTAGAGGAATTTGGAGCTCTCAGCAATTGGGGGTTTGACTTCCCCACACCAGATTCTTCCAGAAAATGTAAAATGTGTTTACATTCAGGAAAGCTAAGGAAAACGTGTGCAAAAATCTGCACCATGGACTATTTTAACTACTTCTCAAATTCAAATTTTTAGTTTGAGCTGGTAAAATGTAACCAAAACCCTTCACGCCCCTTGTCCCAAAGTGTTGCCTGGGAGTGGAGTTAAGCAGCAGTCTAGAACCTCCAGGAAGAGTAACACCTGAGGATTTTTTGTTCACCATCATAGTCCCAGCGCCTGACACTCAGTGGGGGCCTCATGCTCGCTGATACCATCAAAAGAACAAATTCTTGGCCAGCCTTGTGCATTTATGCTTTTACCTTAGAAAACAGAAGGCTGGATCACAAAGTTAAAGCCTTGTGATGGGGGCAGCCACTGTCCTAGAGGGTATGGAACGTGAGCTTCTTGATTCTAAGTTCAGTGACTTTCCAGAAGTCACTAGGTGCTGGCCAGAATGCCGGCTCCCTGAGTCCTCACAATTTCATCTGCACACCCTTGAGACTTGGCATCAATGCCAGACACATATTAGGACCCACTAAATGCTCATGGAAAGGTTGTATAGGAATATATTCTAATTCTAATCCCAGGAAATATATTCTACGAAGTACATATAACACCTCTGTTCTTACAGACACAGGAAAATAAACATTAACTGGATGTATAAATGAATTTTGAGAGTTGAAAAGGACCTCCCTCGGCTGTCCGTTCCAAACCTTCCTTTTTACATCTGATGAGAGGCCCGGAAAGGACTAGTCATCTGCCTGGCCTTACAAATAAGAACCAGGTCTCCTGAGTAATAGTCCTCAGCTCTTCCTCCACTACCATGCTATCTGATAACTAAGTTCTTACTCAAAATTCCCCCACGTGGACTATTAACAGAAGGCAACTTGCGTGCTTGAAAAAGCTAACGTGCTCAAAGTCTTGATTGTGGCTTGGGAACTTTTCAAGTCATTAGGGAAGGGATAAAAATGTCAAAGAAATGTCCCTGCAGAGAAATGCAATTGTACAAAGAAGCGAATTGTCCTTTACTATCCCTCAGGAACAGAACTGATTCCAGCTTATTGCCCAACAGACAGACTGTGCTCTTTTCCGTTACATTCAGTCCTGCCCAGAGCAGGCTGACGGTTTTAAAAGGCCTACCTGATGGGGCGCCTGGGTGGCTCGGTTGGTTAAGCAACTGTCTTCAGCTCAGGTCATGGTCCCGGAGATCCGGGATCGAGTCCCACATCAGGCTCCCTGCTCCGCGGGAAGCCTGCTTCTCCCTCTCTCACTCCCCCTCCTGTGTTCCCTCTCTGGCTGTGTTTCTCTCTGTCAAAAAATTAAATCTTTAAAAAAAAAAAAAAAAAGGCCTACCTGATAAATGTGCTATGAACTAGAGTAATTTTAATTAATTACTTCCTGCCAGGTAGGAAGGTCACGTGTAGTCCTGAGCAATGCCATACAGATTGTCACCTATCACACAAGAAAAAGTATAATTCATTGTTTCGGTTTTTTTTTTTTTTTTTTTAAAGA